>JAUMHE010000039.1:2013600-2023803 GCA_032359235.1 Enteromius mattozi | reverse complement strand
GTGAGAGTCCCCGAGTGGCGTAGTCGGGTATTAACCATTGGTATCCCGGAATTGGGAAAACAAATTAAAGGTTAAAACTACTGGGCCGGAGAGGGCTCGGCCACACCTAGATCAAAATACTTACTCGAGAAGCAAAATATTAAGTTACGTTATGTTACATTATCCAAAATATGTGTCAAAATTAAATGTGTTTACGCTTAAAACATCAACTAACTCTTTTTAGTTTCACTTTTTTAGATTAACAGGGTTTCTGCAGGTTTGAAAAAGTTGAAAAAATACAAGACTTTTTAAGACCAAGCAAAGAAAATGTAAGTGATAAACGGTCGGAAACGTCATTGAGCACACAATGAGTTGTATGAGTCTGAAAACACAAGTTTTAAGTAAATATTAGAGTAGATGTATTACTGTGGAAAATTTTTATTGTACCTTCTGAAAATAACAAGAGGTGCTGTTCAGCATCAGTATTTTTCTCTTGTTTTCCAGCTAGTTGGAATGCAGAACAATTCTTAAAACAAGATATATTTACACGAGGAAGTCTTGTTTTCTGTGCAATTGATAAAAAATAAGTGAGTTTATGATTAAAACAAGAAATATATGTCAGTGAGGTTAGAACAATCTACTTCATTCAAAGGGAAAGTTTTTATACCTACTCACAGATATTTCTTCTTGTTTTAAACAAACTTCATTTTGTTCAGTTTCTCAGAAAACAAGACTGTCTTCACTTTACATATCAAGTCTTGATTTAAGGATGTTTGGGTATTTGAACTGGAAAACAAAAATACTGAAGATATGTATTCTTTGCAGTGCATAACATTAGGAATTTAATTTCTGCTCTGATTTAAGATCTTTTAAGGTATTAATTTGTGAAAGGGCAGATAAAGACATTTTAAGACCCACAGAAACTGATTAAATGAAACATCCATGGAGGTGTCAAAACAAACCTTTCATATTTATGATGTTAATGAACAAACTAGTAATTAGACGGCAGGTACTTCAGGTTACCCCGGACAAGAACCAGCAGACTAAGGAACAGCTTATACATTTTTATTTTTATACCTATGTCAGTCCCTGATATAGTAAATAACAACCTGTAAATAATGTTCATATCTATTGCATATTCATGATCACTATAGCAACCTGTACATTATGTGCATCTACTTGTAATTCCTGATTATAGTTAATACAAACTGTATATTATGTTCATATCACTGTACATCCATCTGTAAATATTATCCAGTTTCTTCTTGTACATATCTGCTATAAGCGCACTTATAACTTATACCTGTATCCTGCACGTGCTGCTTATTGCACTCCTGGTTAGACTAAACTGCATTTCGTTGCCTTGTACTTGTACATGTGTGATGACAATAAAGTTGGATCTAATCTAATTTATGAGCTGATATTTGTCCATTTTCTGATTATCAGACTGATCTGATCAATAATCTACACACATAAACATAACATGAATTTTCATTGACTGTAATTTCTTCATTATACAGTAGCAGAAAACAGATGGAAAGATCAGCAAAAAATAAAAAATAGCAGAAGTGACACAGAAACAGAACTCAGCTGTGTTTCTTTGTCTGATGTAAATCAGTGTGAACTCATACTGCCGGTCAGTCGTACCTGTTGTGAAGTGAAGTCCAGAGCAGAGCAGAAAAACACACAAGAACATCACGTCTGAAGCAATATATCTCTTCATGTCTCTCAGTCTCTTCTTCCTCTGATGGACAGTTTATGTGTCATCTGTAAAAGGGAAGTATATGAAGGATATATATTTACGCCACAGTCACCACTTCCTTAAAAGTCATGCCTCTCTTTTCAAAACGCTGACTGGAGAAAAAAGTCAGGGCTGTACTTCACCAGTGCTATAGAGACACCTGTTAACATCTCTAAAAATAAACACAATAGTGCAGTTCATCACTTAAACAAGGCATGTTCCCTACAAGACACAGAATATCAAGTTTGGATAAAATTGTGCATAAATGTGCATTTAAATGTAAATATGTGATGAATGTACATCTGACTGTCCATTGTTTTTGCAAATGTAGCATAATCTTGAAACATACCTAATCTATAATGCTAAACAAAGTTATTTTTATTTGCAGTGAAACTGATTTCACAGAGCTGTATTAAGATGCAACGCAAATAAGTAAAAATAAGTGGCCAACAGATGGAACCTTTATTTTGTTCCTTTGCAGAGTTAGATATGATTGTGCAGCTTTAACACAACGCTTTCAGTGCTAATGACAAAGATGCAAACAATCTGTGTCAATGATTTTTTCACGATCAATCTTGAGAATATCTGCGATCATTGTGTGTTTAGGTCTGATCCATCAGGTCACAATCATAGTTTGGTGTCAGTGTCTAACCTGTCGCAGCTGCTCCATCTGTGCAGACATTTACCACACTACTGATGACATCACTTCCTGTCATGTGAACATGCCAGGTGTTTATAATACATGCCAAATATATGCATAAGCGTGGGAAACGTCTATTGATCTATATTATATAATGTGGTACTCTGGATCTCTCCCTAGAATGATTGAAGAACAGAACAAAGCGCTGTTTTTAAACAAACTTTCCCAAAACAGTTCATCTTTATTTTAGTTATTAAACTCAAACGTGTGATATAAAATGCATTGCTACACTGCCAGTGCTTAATATTTATACACATTAGGCCTACCTGTAGCTATATCTCCGCAATTTGAACGCACCTGTCCTGAACTCACAGTACAACTTTACAGAATTTAAACATTAAATAATTTATCTTTTTGTATACTGCACACCCTCCTGTTCTGAAATATATGAAATCATATAATCAGCTCTATACAGCAGATGGCACTCATTTCACACGGAAGAAATAACAATATTCTAACCAATACAGCTGATACTTGTAGACTCACCTGCATGAACTCACAAACACATGCCATTTCTGGTTTTCTTTAAGTACTTGACACTTACTAATACAATACATACATCTGGAGATATTTCATTGTTTAAAATATATGTCAATTAGGTCTACGTAGGCTATTTATAGCCACGAAATGTGAAATTATTGCCCTATACCAGGATGTCATTTATAAGGCAATACATAATTTTTTTCCATACATTTATAACATATATATATATATATATATGTATGTATGATAGGCTACCCAAGATTATACATAGCCTATATAATAATATGTTTATGATACATTTTCATATGGTTTTAGTAGCAGTTGATTTAAGTTATATAATATAGTGCAACTCTATTAAACATAGGCTGCATACAAAAAAAAAGTGTTTATAGGCCTATGTTTTTAATAATAGGCCTACTTTTCTAAATACATGTCTATCTTATATATTTCCTTATAGTCTATAGGCTGCGTCACACACACACACATCTGGGCTACATGTACATGACATATGTTTCAAAAAATAATAAATAAATAAATAGCTAATAATAATAATTGTATGGGGTAGAAAGAGCCTATATGAAATTGTTCTAATTTCTTGCCGTTTTCGCATTTCCACAGTTTTTAGTTTTCATAGCCTATGTTTCATTCTTTATATGACAATATATTTCATATGGTTATTTAATATTTAGCCAATATGTGCGCATAGCATGTCTCTGAACCACAACAGTCAGGCTATATAATAGCAATTGTAATTATAGTATAGCTGCACCACATTTTATGGATACGTTTCATAAACAATATTTTATTTCCATACAATAATTGTCTGATGCTTTCAGTCGTCGTTGATCTCGGTCTCACCCTCTTCAGCTGTTGCTAGGAGAAACGCTCGTCTGCTCTGATTGGTTTGCATCCTTCCCCCTGCAGCCAATCAGCGTAAGAGCCGATAAACGATCCTGGCGTTATGTCTGCATCCTCGCTCCGTCTGTTGTAAAAATGAGATGATGTATTTGAGTATAACACACAGGTAAGCAGCAAAGCTTGTTTCGTCGGTGAGATATCACCTCTCGTTTGTGATGCGGCGGCTGAAGCTGGCAGAAATGGCGGACGGAGAGAGACAGTCGGTGCAGAATCCCAAGAAATGAGCGAATCAGAACGCACAGCGACTTCATTACAGGCCGTTTGCTACAATAACACGGTTGGTGCATTTAAATCATCGAAGCAACTGTGTGATCATTATTAATGCGGGTGCATGAAGCATCACTAAACTAAAGCTCAACACTAGAATGCATAACCTATTACTATATCTAATGCATCTGCTTGGGCCTGTTTAATCGTTTTCGTATGCAAACAGACACATTTGTTGCTTTATTGATTAAAGTTTGAGTACGTGCAGAATAACGTTTATATTCGGCCTCTTTTCCTTGCAGGTCCAATAACAGCTTTCATGTATTACACATAGACACATCATTTGTCGCATGCATCTCTCGGACATGTTTTAAAATGCGTTCATCAGATCGGGGCTGAGGATAAATGTTAATATTAACTATGGTTGATAATCTTTGTTCTCGTTTGTAGATGATCCTGACAGCATATATGGACACCTGTGTCCTTCACCAGGTAAAGGAACTAACAAGCCTAACACGTGTGTTAGATTGACATGTTTATGTTCTTATTACAAGTCCTGTCATAATGTCAAAAAGCATAACTATTTTCGTTGAGACTTGCAATTAATCCTGTTATTTATTAGTTATTTATTTATAGAATGTTATTTTAGTGTCTTTGAGCTACTAGTATTGTTTTTATTAATATTTTCTGTTTTCATTTCAGTTTTAGTTAAAGTTGGAATAATGTAATTGGTAACACTTCACAATAATGTCATATTAGTTAACAGTTATGCATTAGCTAACACTAACAACAAGCACGACATTTGTTAATATTTAACGTTAAAAATACAATGTGCAATTTAGGTTTTAATAATGCATTGGTAAATGTTGAAATTAACATGCTTCAGAAGCATTTTTCCTTGTTAGTTTACATTGTAGTTGAATGTAGTTCATCTTTTCAAATGGAATCTTTAGTTTTTTTTAATTCTAGTTATTTTACAACAATCTAGCCTATAAAAATGAGAACTTTGAAAAATGTTGCCTAGATTTAAAAAATGATAAAGAAACAAATCTTTTAATACTTTATTTCAGTCTTTATGGTTTTAGTTTAGTTTCATATCATAACTGTGTTATCTGTAACTGAAATCATGATAAAATGAGAAATTATAAATAGTAGAATAGATTAGAAAGTAGAAAGAATGCTTACTACACATTTTACCTCTGTAATGTTATGCTTTTTGTTTGTTAGTTTTTTTTTTTTTTAAGTAAAACAGTAAAAACAGTATATGAATGTCCCCATGAAATCATATTTTAGTATAAAATGTTAGCCTTAAGATTATCTATAAACTAGTGTGCTTTAAAACTATGACAAAATTCATATTAACAAGATACAAGCACTCAGAATTCACAGGCTCTGCTGATATGGATCAGTAGTTTTGATGACATCGCCCTGCACTTCAGCTGTCTATAATCCAAAGATGACATCTGGTTTTGTTTACAGTTTCTGGTTCACAAACTGCACCAAACAAACAAAAAGGTCCGCACCAAAATAAGTGAACTAGTAGACTTTCCTGGTGTGAATACACCCAAAGATTATGCAACTGGCCCATAAAAAGTGGTTTTCAAAAGTAAACCCACCACTTTAGGTCGACTTTGCAAAGGCCATTCTCTGCAGGCTTATTTAAATATTGCACAGGACTACAGTTTCGATCGGTTATCCAGATAGAGAAGTCAGTTGATGTTGCTAAATGCTCTGCTCGATCGGATCACAGTGATTGCATGTTAATGCCAGGTTTAAACGCAGCCTTAATGCCAAGTCTAAATGCAGCCATATATATTTGGAACAGGAACATGTATTAAAGTAAATGATGTCTGATTTTAACAATCTAAAGATCGTGTTTTCCATGAACTCATGGCTGTGCGTCTTCTGATCTGCTCCTGAAAGGCTGAAGCAGCGTGGCCTTAGCAGCAGTTCTGGAGGAAGAGGAGCAGAGAGTGTTTCGGTGGCGCCACGCCCTGCTGCAGGGCATGGAGTACCACAGTTCAGGGACGCTGCCACTCCTGGGCAGCCCACGCTACTGTCCCGGGACCAACAGCGCCAGCGGCTACCTCTGTCAGACCGGCCACTGCTGCCAGGAGACGGGCTGCTGCACCTACTACTATGAGCTGTGGTGTGAGTCCAGCAGTTTACTCCGCATTTATCACCCTAAAGCACAACACAGTCATAAGTAGCACAGGTATATTTGTAGCAGTAGCCAAGTTAGGATCATGTTCCAAATTTCTCACCATAAATATATCAAAACGTAATGTTTGATTAGTAATATGCATTGCTAAAAACCTCATTTGGACAAATATAAAAGGCAATTTCTCAATATTTAGATTTTTTTGCACATATTTTGCATATTCGAATAGTTGCATCTCTTTTAAATATTGTCATATACTAACAAACCATACATCAATGGGAAGCTTTGTTATCATCAGCTTTCAGAGGATGTATAAATATCAATTTAAAAAAAAAATTACCCTTATGACTGGTTTTGTGGTCCATGGTCACATACACAACTAATATTACTTATAATACTGCTTAAAAATGCAAATGATGTCATTTACTCACCCTCGATCCAAACCTTTTTGATTTACTTTCTTCTTTCAAAAATTTATGGGTGATAAGTTCCTTTAGGACAAGGCAATTCCTTAATAAATCTGTATTCCGTAATCTGCATAATGCATAATGCATAAGACAGGTTCAAAATGTTTGTTTGATTTTGCTGACATATTAGAATTAAAGGTTTTTAAAGTGGATTCTGGATTTCTCCTTTTATCACTCCATAAATCAAAACATTGTGTCAACAGTCAGAAAAAAATAATTTTCACCATGTTTTTAGGAATAATATGTCATATAAATATAAATTTGTATCATTTATAAATATAAATGTGAATGATATATTAACAAACCCCTCAGTAAAAACCTTCAGAAGTTTGTAAGGAATGATACTGTAAAATTTTGTATATGTAAATTATGCTGAAGTGGAGAAAAAACTATTTTTGTGAAAACCATGCTTATTGATATGTTATAATTGAAATCTATGCAAATACACAAAGTGCAATAATAAAGTCAGGTAAATGATATATGAACAAACCCCTCGGTAAAAACCTTCAGAATACAGAGGAATAAAACTGTAAGTTTTAATGTTTGTAAGTGCTGCTGAAGAGGAGGAAAAACTCTTTAAAGAAATGTATTGTAATTGGAATCTGCAGATGCACAAAAATAAAGTGCACTAAAATAAACACTTACATGTGTATTTAGGATGCATGTTTTCTCTCAACTAAGAAAGAAGCCATATTATAGAAGAAAATGTGAATTTTTCTGCTTTTGTAGTCCCACCTACTCACCTGTCAATCAAGCATTGTGCTCAACTGCTGGTTTAAAAGAAACCATTTGATTAACTCTACATTTTTTATAAAGTACTTTTAAGGGTAGACCAAAGGACTGTATGAAAAAAAACCATAAAAAAAACAAAACTAAAATTCTTATTTATGCGTGTCAACAATATGGAAATACAAAACTCATGCAGAGCACATTTGAAGTTCATGTAAAAGAGCTTGACTATGGTTAGCATTCTGCATTTATTCTGTAAGTGTCTGCTGTGTGTTTCAGGGTTTTGGCTGCTGTGGAGCGTCCTCATCCTGTTCAGCTGCTGCTGTGCGTATCGTCACCGGCAGGCAAAGCAGCGTGTCCAGCAGCAGCAGAGACAGAGAGAGATCAACCTCATGGCTTATCACGGAGCCTGCAGTTACCCGTCCTCCATGTTTGACCTCAGTAAGAACACTTTTCACTCACGCTAACATAATCACAATACTAGAACATCTTGTTTTGTCAAATTTGCTAGCATGGCATGATATATATTTATTACTGATAAAAGTCTTCAAATCTAGTGAATGGTTTGCTCTGTATTTGGAAAATACATTAGAATGCTATATTTGTGCTCAGATAAAAAAAAAAACCTTATAATGGCTTATTCACCTTAATTTCATTTAGGATAAACTTTTATCCAAAGCTATTTACAAATGAGGTACATCACAAGCCAAAATATGTATTATTTATTACATTTTCAAGGACACAATGCCAAGTTTAGCATAAACTGAAAAAAGCTTCTTTTCTGAAATGCAGAGACAAATAAATAATACAAATAATTTAAATCCTTTTTTTTTTTTTTTTTATTAAATAACTTTAAGTTTACTACTTTAGCAGAATTGGTCTGAATTGTTGGAGAAACACTAATTAAATCAGACCATTCTAGTAGTGCCCACTGCTAACTCTTGAAGTCTAAATGAAAACAAACACAAACTTACATTAATCTTGAGTTCTCATTGGCAGGTTTCCTCGCCTCACTCAAACTGCCGTCCTATGAGGAAGTAGCAGCCCAGCCCAGCACCCCGCCCCCTCCCTACAGCTCCGTTGCCTACCCACGAGGCTCCGCCCACCCTGGCCCAAGTCACATGCTGTCATCGCAGAGCTCTGACAACTACACCAGCTGCTCCTGCGACTCCTGCTGTCCGTCATCACCCTGTAGCTCCTCCCCTTCTTCGGCCCAGCTCACAGATGAAACTGATACTAGCCACGCCTCCACACCCTCCCTCAGCGAGCCTGGCCACACCCACTCAGCAGTCATGCACACAGAGTGCGTCCCAAGACTGCCAATCAGCGAAGGCAGCCAATCGCCAACACGAAGCACAGTCGAGGCCGTGGAGGCGGAGCTTCCGAGCCCTGCCCCTCTGGATTCCAGTGGGACCAACAAACCGGTGAAAAACATCACTAGTAGCACAGATAACGTTACTGAAATAGCAGACGCATCCCAAACTATTAGTACTAACAATATCAGCGATGCAAATGGCACTAATAACATTAACAGTCCGAATTCAAAGAATATCACCAACCTTTGTCATCTGACTCCACCATCCTCCTCATCGTCTCTCCAGCTCTTCTCCATGTCTGACCCGCTAGGTGCTTGTCCCGAGCAGCAGAGCAGTGCAGCTCAGAGGGAGGAGCCTGCACAGGCCCCACCCCCTCAGTCTCCACCCAGAACCGCTCTCTTTTCTCCTGGCGTTGAACCAGAGCGTCGTGATTCCGCCGTGAGCGATCTAGACGTGGATCAAACGCACTTCCAGCAGCGACGATTGACCGGCGACTCCGGCATCGAGGTCTGCCGCTGCCGCATAGAACGTGAAGAGGAGGAAGACGAAGAAGAAGAAGAAGATGGAGGAGCAGGACACTTACCGGCAGAGTTGGCCAATGGAACGGAAGATGCTCTTCATGATAGTCCCGACTGTTCCGCCAGAGCCAGACTGGATGGGGGCGGGAAAGAGGCGTGGCCTGTCTCAACGGTGGCCTCGCCCACTGACACATGTGTCATCGCTATGGAAACTGACTGAGTATGACGTTAAGAGCACGCAGGTCTTGTTTTGAGAGAAACTTTGTACAGAGTGATGTTAGAAGACACATCCTCATCTTTGGTTGTAAGGGTCAAACTACACCAAAAGTTTAGAATTATTCTATTATTTATATTTATTATTTTTATGTTTTTGAAAAAATTCCTTCGGCTCACGAGGCTGCATTTATTTGATCAAAAATACAGTAAAATGTGAAATATTATTACAATTTAAAGCAGCTGTTTTCTGTGTGAATATGTGTTAAAGTGTAATGTATTTCTGTGATATTCAGCTGTATTTTTAGCATCATTACTCCAGTCTTCAGTGTCACATGATCTTCAGAAATCATACTGATTTGCTTGAGAAACAATTCTGATTATCAAGTTTATTTTTTGAGAAAACTGATACATTACTATTCAGAAGTTTAAGTTAAATAATCATGGGGAAAAACAGAAATTAATATTTTTATTATTATTATTTATTTTATTTATTATTATTTTTATTATTTATCATTACATTTTTATTTTTATTTTTTTTAATTATTTATTTAAGGACGTTTAAATTATTTAAAAGTGCCATTAAAGGCATTTATAATGTTACCAAAGATTTTTTTTCAAGTTAATGTTGTTCTTTTATACTTTTTATTCATCTGTGAATCCAGAAAAATAAAACATGTCATGGTTTCCTCAAAATATATTGCACAGCACAACTGTTTTCAACACTGATAATAATCAGAAATGTTTGTTGAGCAGTAAATCAGTATATTA
>JAUMHE010000039.1:1991984-2004949 GCA_032359235.1 Enteromius mattozi | reverse complement strand
TTATTCTGATCTCAAACGAGTGTGTGTGTTTGATTGTGTCGAGCATCTCAGAAGTTTTGCAGCAGTGAAATGCTTCCTTGTGCTAGAATCTTACATTCTAATTACGGTTTCTCCTTGTCGCCATGGTAACCTGCCAGTTTCACTCCAGTATTGCCATGGTTACCTGGTGTCCTGCATAGCAACGTGCGGGATGAGGATGGGGCTGACGGGACGGATCCGCATCACCTCACAGAGAACAGCGTCCAGAAGCGGCAGACGAGAGCGATCGCTCAGAGACGGAGAACGAGACTGACCCACACACTCATCCAGCTCCGCGTGAACGCGCTCCTGCACCTGCACACACACAGACAGGCACGCAGACACACGCACGCACATACACACAGACAGACAGGCACACAGACACGCGCACGCACGCACATACACACACACACACACACACACACACGCACACACACTCACACACGCATGCACACACATGTTGGGTTTACATGCACACACACAGACACACGCACGCATGCACATACACACACACACACAGACAGGCACACAGACACACAGACACGCGCATGCACGCACATACACAGAGACACACACACGCATGCACACACATGTTGGGTTTACATGCACACACACATGCACACACACACACACACACAGACACAGGAGCAATGTCAATGCTTCAGTGTGTGTGTGTGTGTGTGTCAGGTGTCCCTACACTCAAATATTATTGATGAAAATGCTAAATGTTTACATTTATATGTAAAACCATGCAAAACAAACAAATAATGTAGGTATATAAAAGTATATACCTACAGTATATAAAAATGTAATATTATTTTGCTAATTTGTCACCAGAGCTTACATACAGGCGCAAGGAAGAGCAAAAATGTTTATATGTAGTATTAGATATAGTATTATAAATATTTAAAATATACAAAGTGTTTATATATATATATATAGCACTAATATTTATATATATAAGCGGTGTGTACCTGTGGGTGGTGCAGGAGAAAGGCTATGGTCCACAGTAGTGTGGTGGAGGTGGTCTCTACACCGGCTCCAAATGCCTCCGCCGCTGTCATCAGCACATGATCCTCCGTGATATCATCCTCCTCCCCTGACCCCTTCATCTGACCAATCAGAAGAGCGTCCAGCAGGTCTCGAGGCTCTCCGGGCGTCAGGGTCATCTGTGAGGTCAAAGGTCATGAAGGTCAAGTGTGTGTGTGTGTGTGTGTGTGAGCACTGTAACCAAATAAATAGTTGAGAAAACAAAAAAAAGTAAGACTTTTGAGTTCTCTCAGTTTTGTAGTTCTTCTCAGTGGTTAGTTTAGCTGGTGTAAATGCAATGCTGATTGACTTTTTTTATTTTGGCATAAAAGAAAAATCTATCATTTTGACTTGTACAATGTATAGTTGGCTATTGCTACAAATATATCTGTGCTGCTGATGACTGTTCTGAATCTCCAGGGTCACATCTGAGACTCAAAAGGTTTGGTAAACATACGAACACAGTTGCATCTTTTACAGTGTACCTTGTGCTCCAGCAGTTTTCTGCGCAGGAGCTGGTCTCTCACTGAAACACACTGCTTCAGCTTCTTTAGGTCCTTGTTGGGGAAAATCTGACGGAATCAAAGATCGCATCAATAAATAAAACATGCATAACACATTAATGTTTGTAATATGTGACCCTGGAGCAGTCATCAGAGCACAGGTATATCTGTAGAAATAGACAATACATTGTATGGGCCAAAATGATATATTTTTCTTTTATGCCAAAAATCATTAGGATATTAATTAAGATCATGTTCCAAGAAGATATTTAGTAAATTTCCTACCACAAACATCTCGAAAACTTATTTTTATTTAGTAATATGCATTGCTAAAAACTTCATTAGGACAACTTTAGTGATTTTCTCAATATTTTCTCAATATTTCGCATTTTCAAATGGTTGTATCTCAGCCAAATCCTGTCCTGTCCTAACAATGTAAACCAAACATCAGTGAAAAGCTTATTTATTCAGCTTTCAGATGATGTATGAATCTGAACTTAAACAAATGGACCCTTGTGGCCGGTTTTGTGCTCCAGGGTCGTGGGAGTGAAAGTGAAGGCCGACTCTGAGCCAGGGGAAGATGTCGACGAGTCCTCCTCTGGCGATGGTCTGGACGATGCCGTCGTTGTAGTCCATGACGGTCAGGAGCTCGGGGTCGTTGCGCTGGTATGAGGAGCTGAACACCAGTCTGCAGATAACATTAGTGACGGCCCGCATCAGAATTGGGCTGAGATCTGAACTCTGACCCCTGCAGGACTGGAGCTCCTCACACAGATCGTCTGCAGACTCCTGAACTACACACACATTCAAAGTTTATATCCCATTATTCGGTTTATATTTTGCAATTCTAAGTTTATATTGCAATTTTGAGTTTATATCTCATAATTCTGTTGATATTTCAAAATACTGAGTTTATATTTCTATTGTGATTTCATATATTGCTATTCTCAGTTACTTTTTGTAACCACATGGCAGAAATAAGCTTCCATAGGATCCAAATTGTGTAAATACTAGTGAAATCTGAATTAATGAGATTTTGAAACATTAAACATTTTAAACTTTAACGGAAGCATGAACAAGTCCCATGATCATGATCACTCCTTTACTTCAATCACAATCTGAAAACAATCACTTTTAGGTTCAAACTAATTAAATATCCAGGTTTAATAGTTTACCGATGGTCTGTAGTTTGCTGGATCCCTCTCCGAACAGCGTGAAGGAGTTGTGCACCAGACGCCGATGGTTCCTCCAGAGAGGACTGTAGTCTGCAAACGCGATGTCCTTCCCTCCCTGAGTCAACAGGTCTGTGGTCACCTTCCAACACCAGTGCGAGAGATCAGGTCATTAAACACACAGCTCATAATTCACAAAAATAACATGTTTTATCACAATTAAGCACACTTGACCCTTCAGTTTCATTACTAAAATATCAACAAAACATACATTCTCACAACGATTATTAATACTAAAGTATTTATCCATAATAATAATAATATTTCTTATACTGTTTCACATTTTCATAGCTGTAATGCCACACTGTAAAGTAAATGATAAAAAAGTATTCATAAATCATGCTAATATATTTTTCACAATGATTTAAATATGAAAAAAATCACTCTTTTTTACTTAAAAAAAAAAAAAAAGAATTATACATTACATTATTCATAAATCACGCTAACATATTTCACAGTGCTTTTAATTTCTTTTTTTTAATCTATAAAAAAAACGCTAAAAGGCTAATTTGAAAAAAAAGCATTGCATTACATATTTAGTCTTATTACTGTAACATGATAAAAAATAAACAAATCCATTTCATTAACATTTTATATTATTTACATTTTATTTAAATAGAATGAAAGAAAATCAATTATTAAAATAATGCAAAAAAGTCTTATATTTTCCCTTTAGTTTAAGTGTGCAATCTGTCTGTTTCTCATCAGACTCGGTATGAACATACACTGCAAAAATGCAAAAAATTATAGTCTTGCTTTTAAAACAAAACACAAAAACAAGTCAAAATAATCTGCCAATAGGTATAAGCAAAATCTTGTTTTCTGTTTGAAATAAGATTATTTTGCTTGTTCCAAGGAAAAACTCAGTTAATGTTGACTTGTTTTTTCTGATTTCCTTCTTTTTTAGATATTTTGGCTAAAACCAAAACAAAATAATCTAAGCTAGAAAGGCATTTCTTGCAGTGGCACTATTACAGCGGGCTGTTGCTCACCATCTTGGGCCGTCCGGCGAACTCTCGGCCACGCTGCAGCAGCACTTCTCTGACCAGACTGATCTCGCTGACCACCAGAGTGAAGTGCGGTCCGGAGAACAGGCCGAACAGAGGGCCGTAGCTGTGAGAGAGCTGTGTGAGGAGCAGGTGAGGAGGCAGAGACGAGCGCAGGTGCAGCAGACTGCCCAGCACCGGCACCCGCGGCAGACATGGCACCGACACGCGCCGTCCCGGCATGCACCTGAGCAGCAGCAGCAGCAGCAGAGCCGCGCAGCAGCACACACACACCCAGCACATGATGCTCTTCAGTGCCCGGCGGACCCAGCTCTCAGAGCTCATATAGCGGCCCGGAGCAGCCTTGGGTCGGACTCGGAGGTCATAGAAACCCTGAGGTGTCTGACCAATGACAGCGCAGATCTGATGACTGCTAGTTAACCGTTCACTTACTAGAACCACCTCTAGTGTGGCAGTTAGTGCAGTGACTATAACATATATTTTATGCATTACAAACCTGAAGAATCAAGATTCTGGTCTCACAGCAAATGAAGCGTGTTTTTAAGAAGAGCTGTCTCCGCTGCAGGGATTTCTGAAGAAAAAAAAAACTTCAACTAGTCCAGATACATTATCTTCATATCTTTTAAAAATATACAGAAACTTAGAAAAAGTAAATATAAACGTAATGCTTTACAGAATAAAAAAGATTAAGTAAAATACAAGATATTAGTTTAACTTCATTCAGTTTAAATTTTAATTAGTAAATAAGTAAAATTAGTACAAATTGTAAAATTATACAAACTGAAATAGAACGACATCATACATGTTTCAAATTAAAAATGTATAAATTATAAAGTAAAACAATATAGAATAAAATAAAAAAAATTAATAAAAACAGAATACAGGATTTTAAAAAATTTAGTTAATATGAAGTAAAACTATAGACTAAAATAAAAACATGATACAGATTTTGCTATTTGTTTTAATTAAATAAAAAAACAACATATAGGTTTAGTATTAAACTAGTAAATATAAAGTAAGACTATATAAAAAACATTTAATTAATATTTGTTCGATCTGAAGGAGTAAATACAGTAAAAAAGTATAAACCAAAATATTTAGAAAAAATAAGATTCACATTTTGTAATTAATGCAAACAAATTTAACAACAAAAAAGGGTTAAACGTACTCTGCATTAATGTATCTTTCTGGTTTGACTGTATTAAATGACCTTCAGCTCCAAGGTCCGGCGTCAGTATAAACAACTAAATGTTTACTGCAGCGTTTGACCTCGAATCTGGGAAAGGACAGAGAGGAGAAGACATTTATATCACTCATCATCACTAACACACACACACACACACTCACATGTTGGGTTTCCATGTTTTATGGGGACTCTCCAAAGGTGTAAATGTAGATTTGAAAATCTAAAAATGCCTGTAGTTTCCTGTAAGGGGTAGGTTTAGGTGTAGGGTCAGTGTAGGACCTATGGAGAGACCCCATAAAACATGAAAACACAACGTGTGTGTGTGTGTGTGTGTATAGTGTGTGCATAGTGTGTGTGTGTTAGTAAATGTGAATTCTGGAAGCCAAATCAAATGTCCCTGAGCAAAATGAAATCATAAACACATCCTGAAGCATCATGGGAATTGGACAGATTGAGCAGATGCACTGACTCACTGAACATCACGTATATTAAAACCATTAGTGTGAATGAGAGCCTTCACGGATCACTCTGCACTGCGCAAAACAAGTCACCCAAATAACCTGCTGGTTAGTTAGTGGTTATGGCTCATGTTTAAGGTCACTGATGCAAACTAAACACCAAACTTCAGGACTGAACTCATCCTGCACATCAGAACACCTTAACAACCGTGTAACACTAAGTATGTAACAACCAATTAGACTTCCCTAGAAACCCTATATCAAATCACTGACTGCTGCTGAACACCCTAGCAACCTTGAAGCAATGCATTAACGACTGCTCAGAACACCTTAGCAACAACACTGCATCGCCCTGGCAACCGCCCACAACACAGAGCAGCCAAAGCAAACACAGCTGAGCCTTCTCTGGTCTGTGCAAGTTTCTCTCAGTCTGGATTGTTCCTGGCCCTGATGAAGGCGTTCTCAGACTCGACGCAGAATCACCGAGGCTTTCAAAGCATTTGTCAGTCACTTAGTCAAGGACACACAAACACACACACAGAAAACGCCCACATGTGAAAGAATAAAAGTTTGCGCTCTATATATATCGGAGCGTGTCAGGCCGTGATGCTCCTGTGTGGGAGGAGTGAAGCTGGAGTCTCTTCTCTCTCTCTCTTACACAACACACTGATCCGGGGTCAGTCAGCAAACCCTCCAGAAACACCAGACGCATACAGCACAGATCAGCCCTCACAAACACACACAGCCATGAATCTCTCGATTTGTTACCAAAATGCAACTATATTATCAGCCAGCTTTTTAGACAAAGTTGGATTTGACTTGCTCTGCTCAGAAGTGTATTTTGTGATGGTGGATTAACTACAGTTTTATACAAAAGTTTGGGCACCCCTTGCAGAATCTGTGCAAAAGATGCTGGAAAACTGAAGAATCTGCAGGAGCTGGAGGATTTTTCTGAAGAACGGTGCTTAGTTAAACTGTTCAGAACAAACAAGGGACTCATTAACAACCGTCACAAAACAAAAAAACAGCTGTAGATCATCCAGGTAGCCACACACAGTCTTAAGAACCATTAACTTTTGAGGGGGGGGGTTGTATTTTAATAATTTTTGCTTTTTTTTTTTGGTATTGTGTACTATATGTAAACATCTTTTGTGTAAATATCTTACTCAGGATATACTAAACAAAAAAATAACAGGCATTTTGTATAATCTCTCTTATTTTGTTAATATTTTCACAGATTCTGCAAGGGGTGCCCAAACTTTTGCATAAAACTGTATATAAACCAATGGCTGCATACAGTTTTAAGTATTATTCTATATGAGGCCTTCTCTGCTGCCCTGAAGGACAAACCTTCTTTATTTTACAGGATCTGGAACCCTTTTTTCGATTATCTGGGGACTTCTAAGTCCAATAGATTGAAGGCTGGCCTGATGGACTTGGCTTGGATAGAAGAAGCGTCCTAATATTTTGTTTTAATGGTGTGTTAGAAAATACTTTTCAGTGTCCCTCTATTTTCTTTTATTTAGTTGCTTTAATTACTGTTATTATAATTTATTTTAATTATTTGTTTATTTCATAATAACTCATTTATTTTGAGGGGAGATGACAGATATTTTATAGGTGCTTGCTGTGAATGGTTTTCTTTTGTATGCTTTGCATTAAAAATGTTCAATAAATAAATATATAAAAATAAAAAGATAAAGTTGGATATACAAGTAATCCAAGTACTCATATAATGCAGCACACATAGCAAATTTCAACTGCGTTATTGTTTGAGATTTATACATCATCTGAAAGCTGAATAAATAAGCTTTGGTAGGATCGGACTGTTTTTGTCTGAAAATTTAGAGTCTGAGGGAGCAAAAAAAACTATTGAGAAAATCAGCTTTAAAGTTGTCTTAGTAATGCATATTACAAATGTAAAATATAGTTCTGGTATAGCCTATTTATGGTAGGAATTTTATAAAATTAATAAATGATTATACCTATACACAAAAGATATACCACAATGTCATATTTACAGCATTTCATGAACGGTTTTTGGTTTTCAGTGTAATGCATCTCAAATACAGATGTCGCAGAACTTTTTAATTAAGATAGCTTTCAGTGTTTTAAACAGCATTCTTCATTAATCAGTGTCAACAACATCAGCATGCTCTATATCAGGGACTCACGCGTTTGGTGGAAACCAGTGGAGGAAAAAAGAGGTTAAAAAATCCCACAGGGACATGAGCCATTTCTGAAGACTAGCAACCTTTCAGAACACTTCAGAAATAAACCAAACAACTTCACACATGCAATTACCACTTTATATTTTTACATTATATGAAGACATTAAACTACATAATATTTATTTACTATGTATATTTGATGTAAAATGTACTGATAATCGCCATAATGAAACTATTTCATGTGAGATTTAGTTCCTAACCATAAAAAATAGAAAAATAAGTGCACTGTTTGTGCTACACATTAGCATGTGTTGCATCAATGGGAGTTCTTCAATAGCCTGTCCATCCAGTTGTTCACCATAAAGATGGTAGTTCATGATTTTTACTTACAAAAGGCGTTTTATTTCAAATGATGTTAAATATAATGTGATTTTCACTGCTGTTTACAGGCACATCTTCCTTCCTGCTGTTAGTGTCACTCACAAGCGCGAGATCCCGCGCCTCCAGCACGGCGGCGGGGGCGAGCGTGTATTTTTGGCGGGAATGCCTCGCGTTTGACAGCTGCCGTTACCGGGAACGGGCTGCCCCGGAGCGCGCCCACGCCTCGACGATTCAGCGCTCTGTAACGATAGAGATGTCGCCAAAAACGGATGAATCACGTGCGACAGCCTGTCACAGGCGCTTATAGACACAGCCATGTTTGGTCTGTTTCCGGAAGCAGAAAAATATAAGAATAAACGACTGAAAAAGTGGACCCTATATGTGACCCTGGACCACAGAACCTGGCAATTCTGTGAATTTGATATGCATACATCATCTGAAAGCTGAATACATAATCTTTTGTTATGACAATATTTGGCTGAGACTCAACTACTGCAAAAAAACATAAATCTAAATATTGAGAAAGTCTCTATTAAAGTTGTCCAAATGAAGTTCTTAGCCATGCATGGAGCATGATCTTTACTTAATACTCTAATGATTTTTGGCTTAAATAAGAGTAAAAATTTGGCAGAATAAGAGTCCAAACAGCTGATAAAAACATCACAACAATCCACAGCACTGCAGTCATAATAACACCTCCTCCAGTGGAAAGTGTTCTGGTCTGAATCAAGGAGCGTTTACTGAACAGCTCTAAACTAATATGTGTCTGGATTTTAAAGTGAGAGACGATTATGGGAGGAAGAGTTAACTTATTATGGATTATGGCCTTGTATTTAAGTATGGATTAGTTTGATCTATAGTCTTCTCCAGATGTTAACTGTGGATTATTGTGATGACTCTCATTCTGACGGCACCCATTCACCTAAACTCTTTAAGGAACCAAATCTGGTTCTTCTATGGTATTGAGAGGCAATTGGAACTGAAAAGTTTAAAACAAAAATAAATGCAATGGCTCACATGATCATGGATGATGCTTAAATATTGCATTTTTCATGTAGAGCTTAAACAATCAAGACATACTGATATTTAAGATGTGCTTAACACTCGTAAACAGCAACAACAAACACATTTACTTAGAATGTATGTTTTTTGAATACAAGCGCGTGCATTTCCTTACAAAATGAACCAATTTATTTCATATTCCACAGCAGCCTTGCATTCATATTAGAATGAAGCGGGCATCCCAAACTCCACCGGAGTCTCATCATCTAATAAATGAAATCTCCATGGGTGCTGAAGGCTGGATGCTGGCTAAGTGTTATTATCAAAAGAAACTTTATGACTCATATTTGAAAATCAGAGATGCAGCTGCAGTCCAAATGCGCGCCACGGCTCATTAGGCGACCTGGAGAAATGAAGCGTTACATAACACGCGATAAAATGAGACGCATCTCAACGATTCAGCGGAGATGTTATTCTCAGTCACGCTTTTACCGTGTGATCGTGATCTTACATCGTTTGCATACATGCAGCGCTTTCGACTCATATCAGCGATGTGACCGTGCACAAGCGTAATAAATGATCTTCTTTTGATTGTCGGGTCGATTTAGCGTGACATTTAGACGCATTATTGCGCGGGGAGATGGTGTGCATGTGTTGCATGTCGCTGTCCGTGGTGCTGAAGCACTCTGAAGGCTGCAGGCGGCGCAGGCTGATGCATCGACTGCACACTGATCTACAATCAGTTTCCTTTACAAAACATCAGGGTAAAGTTGATGCAGACCAGACCAGTTGATGCAAAACAGAGACTTGATATTTGGCATGCTTCCTGTTACAAATCATTTTAATCCCTGAAATGCAAACAAGTGTGGCTGGTCTGTGGTTAGAAGTCTGCTACATCCGCGTTGCATGGGTGTGCATTCACTGTCTCGCTGCTGCGCTTCCTCGTTTAAACCCATCAGATCGTCTGTCAAAAGTCACCCGAGGCCTCGCTTTCGCTTTGACACGGTTCCATTGCGAACATAATGGCCGCCTGTCACTCACAAGCGCGCCTCATTTTTCCGCAATGGTCTTCAGGAAAGTCGCCGCTACGTCACGCTCCGTGCCCATTTTCGGAGGGGAACCCCGTCACATCCTCTGCCCATATTTGGGCAAGAGCCGTCCAAAGTCAGCACACGGCGGGGAATCCTCCTGCCAACGTAGATGAGCGGTGGGCGGAGCCTCGGCCGAGCAGAACGATATAAAAGCGAGACGAGGAATTCCGGTAAACGAATCGACGGAGACCAGCACCTGAAGCAAGCCCAACTAGAAGGGAATCCCAAAGCAGGATTTGGCAATCGGAAATTATTCCTTGTGGATTTTGCGCCAGTTTCACATCGACATCATGCTGAACACCGTGGACTTCAGCGCTTTGGATCTGCTTTGCGCACAAACCCTTCCTCTGGAGGGACAATCCGCCGTTCAGAATCAACCTGATGCTGGTGAGGGCTGCTTTTGATCTTATTCATATTAAATCAGCACATTAACTAATAATAGCACCTGATTTATTGATAAAGGAGTTTAAATTGCATGCAATGCACCGAATGCAACAGCACGCTTATAGTTTGCATTCATGTCCTGATGCAGTGAGTCAACAGCTTATGTAACGCATCTCTCTCCTCTTCCTCTCGCAGCTTGCGGTTTGCTGAAGCCCAAAGCGGAGCCGCTGGACGCCGGTTTTCCCGACTGCTCCAATGACTGCTTCCCTCCGTCACCGCTCACCTACACCGGCAGCTTCTACACGGAGACCGGGCCGTGCAGCGCAGACGCGCTTCTCAGCATCCTAACGGAGATCGTCGGCATCTCAGATAACTTCTCCGGGAACTCTCGCGGAAGCGCGCTGTCGCGCCAGGAGTCGCTGTTATCCACCGGCAGCTCCTTGGGCTCGCCGGAATCGCTGTGCAACGACTCCTTGGATGAATTCGCGGAGGCGAGCTCCCGCGTCAAGAGCGAGTTCGGCGGCGGCAGCTGCTGCAACGGCGGAGATCTGTTCGACGGATTCGTTTCCCACGAGCCATCAGACTTGGATGACATCATTGACCTGCTCTCTCCATTGGGTCCCGAGACCGACTCGGTTCTGGACACGTGGATCAAGCAAGAGCCGCTGGAACAGGCGAGCGCGCTAAACTTCCAGATTCCCGTCGCGGCGCACGAGAACAGCCTCTACCGGACCATCTCGTACCCCTGCGCCACGACCGCGTTCCTGGACTCGCTGCTGGCCACCAACACGCGGAGCTCCAAGCCGCGCGGCAGGAAGGGCGCGGCGCGCGAGAAGCCGTTCTCCTGCCCGGTTGAGAACTGCGAGCGCCGCTTCTCGCGCTCCGACGAGCTCAATCGCCACGTGCGCATCCACACCGGCCACAAGCCCTTCCAGTGCCGAGTCTGCCTGCGCTGCTTCAGCCGCAGCGACCACCTCACCACCCACATGCGCACGCACACTGGCGAGAAGCCGTTCTCCTGCGACGTGTGCGGGCGTCGCTTCGCGCGCAGCGACGAGAGGAAGCGGCACGGACGCGTGCATCTCAAGCAACGCGAGCGGATGCAGCAGAAGACGGAGCTCCTGGCCGCGGCGTGCGCGTTTACCCTCCCCGGACTCGCGTGAGCTCGCGGCGCGCTCGGCTGGTTCCGTTCTACCCGAGGTTTATGGCTCGCATGCACCGCATGTAGCTCATGTGCCAGAGCAGCTCTGCGGTCCGAGAACTGGAAGTAGAAGAGTCTGTAAACAAGCCCGCAGCGAGCTCTGCACGCGAGGGAACGCTTAAAAACTCTTTGTCTGCAGAGCCAGACGTGTTTCAGCACTTCCGGTGGACAGCGCCTCGTCAAAGTCGCACAAAACCATGTTGTTTTCTACCTGCGCTGACGTCGAGAACGTCACTCTCTCAAACCTCAGATGTTGTTTCTGAAATCTCCTGCATGTCTTGATGTGAACGTGTATTGTTTTACACCGCTCCACCACGCTGGCATGCGACACGTCCTTGTATTTTGATACATGATCACTTTATAAAGCACACGAAAAGAGCTCTATATATTTGTACGTTATTGACCGTAATTTTGTATCGTCGATTTTCAAGAGAGTATACACGAAGAATCTATCTTATAGATTTTCATAAGTGATTGTATTCCACTTTTGACAGTAGAATGTGTTTGGTTGGTTCTTGGGAACCTGATGCGCTTGAGTATTTCAAACTTCAACATCGTAGTTGAGTTGCAGTAGCACACTTGGATGTGCAGATTGGCCTCTGGATTCTCCCGGGGTCCTTTCGATATTAGTGTCTTTTTGCCTTTGAAAACTGTTCTCGTGCAATGAAACGCTGTTAAACGCCTTGTGAATATTTAAGGCTACTGAATGTTTCAAATAAAACTTTATTTATTGACATTATTCCGAGTCTTTACTGATTATGCAAACACACACCAGGAGACAAGCTCCATACTCACTATTTACTAGTGCTATACTTTCCACAGAGTACAATAACAAGTCCCGACTTCTGATGTGTAAGCCGTACACCATAAAATCTTTCACACTAGGAACAGAAGCAATAAAAACAAATATATATATATATATATATAAAAAGGAAAAATGAAAAGCTAAGCAGGTTTTATGTTGTACATTTCCTATATTTCAGCAATTCAGCAAATATTTGGATTAAAAATTCATACAGATAATAAAACATAATTTTAAACATATATTTTATATAGTACTTGAAATATTTATATATTTTATATAGTATAAATATATTTGATATAGTTTTCCTGTACTGTCTAACAAATCATTACATTCAAATTTCATACAGGTAATCAATTAAATCAACAAATACATATTTTTATTTAGTACTTCTCTTAAATTTACTAACTCAACAAACTCAAAATCGCACAATATCAATATTGTTAGACTTTTTAAAAATACTCAAATTATTTTATTTACATTTGTTTTTATACTGTAGT
>JAUMHE010000039.1:1968114-1984619 GCA_032359235.1 Enteromius mattozi | reverse complement strand
TACAGCCGAACCGGTACAACACACACACAACACACTGGATACAGGACCTACAGCCGAACCGGTACAACACACACACAACACACCGGATACAGGACCTACAGCCGCACCGGTACAACACACACACCGGATACAGAATCTACAGCCGAACCGGTACAACACACACACACACACACACACACACACAACACACTGGATACAGGACCTACAGCCGTACCGGTACAACACACACTCATACAACACACCGGAAACAGGACCTACAGCCGAACCGGTACAACACACACACACACATACACAACACAGCATATACAGGACTGTGACTGTGTAAACACAGAAGATTTTCCTCATACTCTGTGGTCGCTGGGGTGTGAAGTGTGTGATATCTGTGTGTTGTTGTGATCAGGTCCGGACCTGCACTGGCGTGTGAACAGATCGAGTGAATCAGCCGTCAACTCAGAGCGTCTGAGGCTCAAAGCAGCGCTCTTCTGTGTGTTCACTTACCTGGACTCGCGTGCGCTGCTCACTGCCGCCGAGGTGTGTGTGTGGGAGAGGTGTGACGTGAGTGTGTAATGTGTGCTTCAGTGTCTAAGTGTGTGTGTGTCTCTCAGGTGTGTAAGGACTGGCGCAGTGTCGCACGTCATCCTGCTGTTTGGACCAGAGTCACACTCGAAAACTCACGAGTGTCATCAAAGGCAAGGACACACACACACACATTAAATTGTTCTTTAGACTTTTAAAGAATTTTTTTTTTTTATCAATATGCAAAGTGACCCGCATTTGGTTTTTGACCACTGAATATTACAACATTTGAACATTTTTCACACGAAGCTGGATTGAGATCCCTATATCTCCGGAAATGAACCTTACAGGGCCTTAAAAATAAAGGAAAGATTTATGAAAAACCAAAATCTAAAAGGATATTGAGATGTCTTTAGTACTTCTTGAGTAACACCAATGCAAACTTCAGAGAGAAACACACAAAACCTCAATTTCTGAACAGTCACCACTGGCATATAATGCAACAAAGATAGATAGAAAAATCAGATTGTACAAACAGACCTAGCAAACTCTGAGAAAATGTGATATAATCATTGTGCCATCTTTCTGAAGTCATTTTTATTTCCACAAATGCTTCATCCAACCAAATAAAGCCCAAAAATCCAACCAAAGCAAATCTCCCAATCCTTGTGTACACCAACAACCAATCTCCCAAACAAAACCAGCAAAGCCTCCAGATCAGCAAGTGTCAGCAGAAGATAGAAACTCAGTTCACTCACCTGTTTAGAAGCTTCTTTCCATTCATTATTTCCACATCATGCTGGCCACAAACAAGCTTTGCCAAAATGGCTTCCTCAGCTTATAAAACAAACCATCTCTAGAGGTCACTGGAGAGCAAAGACCACGCTAACCTCCAGTGTGTGTGTGTGTGTGTAGTTCCTGATGACTCTATCTCAGTGGTGCTGTCAGACTCAGTCTCTCGTTCTTCACAACCTCAAACCTCGATCCCGCGGAAAGAAGGAGAGCAAAGATGAGTACTTACGCAGCACCAGGTAAAACACACACTCACTCACTCACACACACATACACGTTGGTTTTTGTGTTTTATGGGGTCTCTCCATAGGTGTAATAGTGTTTATACTGTACAGACTGTATGTGGCATTGTCCTAAACCTACCCCTTACAGGAAACTACAGCCATTTTTAGATTTATGTCCTCATAAACCACATACACATGCACACACACACACCATGGCCAGTATTTAGTGAAGAGTGTGTTCTCTCTGTGTTGAGGGGCGGGCTGGAGGCGGGACTGGAGGCGGTGCTAAAGGCAGTGGGGCGGAGTCTGGTCTCTCTGAGCATCTCTCATTGTCCCAACATTCTGACGGACAGATGTCTGTGGCTGGTCAGCTGTCACTGCCGCGCGCTGCAGTCGCTCACATACAGGTCACATCAACTGATTTTCATAAATTCACATTCATATATTCTCAAATAGGCATGCTGGACATTTTTAGTGAGTTTTTTATTTTAATTGCCTCTCATTTAAACAGTTTATTTAAATGTTATATTATTATAAATTATTTGTGTTTTTTAAATTGCTTTTATATTTAATGATTTACTTTAGCATTAATTTAATTAATTTTTAGCATTTTATTTTAATTGTCTTTCATTAAAACTCTTTATTTAAGTTTATGTTATTATGATTTATTTAATTTTTATTGCTTCATTTTATTTAATTTTTTCATTTGATATGATTTATTGTCTTATATTATGATATGTTTTATTTTGGTTTTATTATTTATTTAATATAGCCATCATTTATTTATTTTTATATTTATATTTTTTTATTTAAAATAAATTCTTTTAACTTTTAATCAGTACCTGTTTGATTTACATCTTTATTCATTTTAATTATAATATATTTCATGTAAAGTATGGAGGGCCTTTGTACCTTCAGTATTTGTCAGCACATATGTGACTCTGGACCAAAAAACCAGTCATAAGGCTATTTTTGTTGTTGTTGTTGAAAAAAAAAATCTTTCCATTGATGCCTGGTTTGTTAGGATAAGACAATATTTGTCTGAGATACAACTATTGAAAATCTGAATCTGAGGGAGCAAAAAAATTCGACATTTTGATCAAATCAGCTTTAAAGTTGTCCAAATAAAGTTCTTAGCAATGCATATTGCTAATCAAAATTGAAATTGATTTATTTATGGTAGGACATTTACAATAAATCTTCATGATCTTTATTTAATATCCTAATGATTTTTGGCATACAAGAAAAATGTATATTTTGACTCATACAGTGTATTGTTGTCTATTGCTATACCTGTGCTTCTGATGACTGCTTCTGTGCTGCAGACTCTCACATCACTCTTAGTTCTCAGTGGTAATACTGACGCAGCTGATTGTGGTGTGTCCAGGAGCGCGTCGGACCCGGCGGGTCAGGAGGTGATCTGGGCTCTGGGAGCGGGGTGCAGGAACATCACGACGCTGCGCATCGCTCCTCTACAGCCGTGGTGAGGATCTGTCTCTTTAAATCCGTCAGCGCTGATCACATGACCACTGATTTCCCGCCTTGGTTTCCTGCAGCCTGCAGCCTGGTCGCTTCAGTAACCGCTGCTTGCAGACGATTGGCCGATGCTGGCCGAACCTGTGCCGCGTGGGAGTGGGCGGGGCCAGCTGCGGAGCACAGGGATTGGCCTCTCTGGGTGAGTGACAGGTCAGGTGACGTGTGAACAGTGCTGGGGAAGTCACTTTTAAAACTAATGCATTACAATATTGCATTACTCAATAAAAAAAGTTATTAATTCCGTTTGTGGAGCTTCGAACTTTTGCGAATCATTTACTTCTATGTTTCCATCACGCTGTTTTCTTGCGCAGTTTTAAGTATCACATAACAAAAAAGTGACAGAAATGCCAAATTTCGCATAAAACTAAATTTTTCGCTCACTTGAGGTGGTTTTTGACTTGTGTGAAAAAAAGCGTTAATTCCATTGTAATGGGCGATGGAAATGGATTTTGCGAATAAATTCTTCCAAGTGCATCAAAAAATTGAAAATGAAAATGAATATATTCAGTAGCTACTCCTAATTTTCGTAGTTATATTCCAGCCCCATCTCAGGGCAATTTGAACATATTTTATGAAGTGGCTAATTCGTACAAATTCTGATGATTTCTGTAAAATGGTACGTATTTTATGAGTTGCAAATTCGTATGAATTTGTACGATTGACCTACACCTAACCCCGCCCCTAAACCTACCCGTCACTGGGGTTTAGACAAATCGAACAAAATCGTACGAGTGAGGTCGTACGAATTTGTACAAATTAGCCACCTTGTATGAATACGTACAGATTGGTCTTGAGACTGTGTTGATAGTCCCAGTTTATCTTTGACTCTTTGGATAGAAATGGTGCTTGTTCGCAAATGTTTTATGCCATGTTCCAATATTGCGCATAAGTTTGGATGGAAACTTAGCGAGTGGTTCGGAGCACGTATCAAAGTCACTTGATTTCAGTAAACGATTATTCATTATGTCACAACGATCTCGGTGACCCTGTTCATTGAGATCGCCCTCCAGTGGCAAACCACTGAAACAGCGTCTATGGTTTCTATCTGATCTCGGATCAGTTTCATCATTTCTAACGAGACATTTGTGTAACTGAAAGCATGTGTGAGTGAGGTGTGAGCTGAGCTCCTCGTGTGTTTCTGCAGCGAGGAACTGTGTGAATCTGTGTGAGCTGGAGCTGGATCACATGAACGAGCTGAACCAGGAGGCAGCGGCGGAGATCTGCCGAGACGGTCTCCAGCAGCTGAACACACTCAGCTTCATCTCCACACCCGTCACCGCCAAAGCCATCCTGCACTTCAGCAGTGAGCAGCACTCACAAACACTCAGAACATCATTCCATTTTATTTTTTAAATTATTTTAATTTTTATTTTACACACTGTACTTTAAATATTTGTTTACATTTTAACAATTTCATTGTTTTTCAATAAGTTTTGGTTTTATTTCAAATTATTTATTTATTTAGTATAGTACTATGATATAAATTTTAGCAGGTGTTTTAATTTAATTGTTTTTATTTAAAATTATTTAGTTACATTTTACATTTTAAGCTTAATTATTTTTAGTAAGTGTTTTAGATTTTTAGCTTTTCATTTTTTACATTATTTTAATTTTACATTTTTATGAAATTATTTATCTTTTCGTATTGATCTCCTTTAATTGTTTTTAATGATTTAAGTTGTACGTAATTATGTAATTTTACATTTCATTTCTCAAGTTTTTTTTTCTTGATTTTTTTATTTAATTTTTTATCTAAAATTTACACTTTAATTTCAGTTGTGTGAAAATGTTTTAATTAATTTTTTTTTTATTTCAATTTTTTATTATACCTTTAGTTTTTATTTTACATTTTTTTAATTGAATTGTTTTAATATTTTAATTAACATACAAAAACTTTCAACTTTTAATGTGTTATTTTGTTTTACAATTATTTAGATTCTATATTTTTATTCATTAATTCAAGTAAGTGTTTTTTTATTATTTTATTCATAAATTTTTACAGTATTTATTTATTTACCTTGTACAATTTTATGATTTATTGTATAAAGTAGACCCTGATATAGAACATTTTATGCTTGAAATGAGACATTATTCCATTTTTCATGCATTTTTAACCACCTGCACTGCAAAGATGGTCATTTGGCGTCTTGATTATTTTATTCAAGATTAAAGCCATAACGTCTAACACAGCTCTTCTCTGTGTGTGTGTGTGTGAGGTGTGTGTGTGAGTCTGAAGTGTGTACTGGTTCAGCTGAGTATCTCTGATTACTTCGAAGACGCCGACAATGAAGAAGCCAAGAGATTATTTGAGGAGATCGTCAACAACCTACAGGTCAAACCAACACTGTTACACACACACACACACACACACACCCTTGAATCTCATCTAATAACAATGGCATGTAATAGAAATATTGTATGTGTGTGTCTGACTGGAATGAAGTGTATTTTATCTCCTCAGGCATTGAGAAAGCGTCCGGCTCTGAGTGATGTTCTACAGATCAGAGTGGAGAAACCCTGAGAATCTCTCTCACACACACATACACACACACACAAGACACACACACAAGACACACACACACTCATATTGTTTATACAAAAAAGCAAACTATAAAGGACCACAGACATTAATATAAACCTTACAGAAGAACTTACAAACAACATTAAAATTATTATATTTTAAAATTATTTACTAATTTTTGTGTTTTTTTTATTTAACACTATTGTAGTTTATCTAATTTTGAATAAGTGTTTCATTTTAATTGTTTTTATTTGTATTTATTATTTAAAGTTTATTATTTAATTTTGAACAATTTTCTTTAATAATTTTTACATTTGTTTTTATCAATTAATCACGTATTATGATTTAATTTTGTTTCAGTTTGTTTTTATTTTTAAATACATTATAAATTAAATACATTAATTTAAATGTTACATTTTCATGAATAATTTCATGTTTAGTATTTTATTTTAATTGTTTAAACAAATTTGAAATAAACACAAAGAAGGCACTTTTGAAAATGGAGAAGGTTTGAGGTTTGAGATGCACAGTTATATCGCAACTAAACATACTCAGGTCTGTTTATTTTCAATATTAAAGTAGTTTTAGGAATATAATTCAAATATATTATGATAGTTGGGATAGTGGTTAGTAGTTGTGAAGTCGCAATAATTAGCAGTAAATGTTATTAAATCACTTATGAATTCAGTACTGTTCAAACACACGTATGGATGAACACACACACACACACACGCACAAACACACACACACACACACACACACACACACACACAAAGGTCTTCCAGCAGGTGTCTTCAGCAGCCTCAGACTCATCTGGATCTGTTTCTGTGTGTTTAGTGTGTATTATGTGATATTGATGATATAAACAGCACTATTTATAAGAGAATCACCTCATCAATCATCATCAAAAAACATTTTTTTCATTGTTTAATTTTTAGTAGGTTTTATTTTTAAACTACTTTTTAAAAATTATTATAATTATCCAATTTTGTATTTTATTTTTAAATTATTTACTCAAACGGTAAAATTTTGTTTGCATTTTGTTTACATTTAAAAAAAAATTTTGTTTAAATATTTTTTATAATTTTTTTCATTTTAAGTAAGCATTTTAATTTAATTATTTTTATTCTTTTTTATTTTGCATTTTAATGCATTTTCATTTCATTATTTGTGCATTCTTTAATTTTAAAATGAATTATTTAAATGTTTACATATTTATGATTTAAGCCATTATTTTTTCCCCATTTTGAGAAACCCTGGTCTGAAACATTTGACATATAAAATATGAAAAATCAGTTTAACTGAACTCAAATCTAAAGTCCTGAGGTCTCTAAATATTTCTATTTGGAAAAGCATGGCTGTATCTGATTGGCTGCTCATCAGTGATCTTCTTCTGGACCAAAGCTGTAAATTACTGTACTTTATAAAGCAGATGATAATCGTGAATCTGAGACAGACAATCTGAAGTGTCTTACAGCAATTCTACTGCCATGAAACCAGCTTTATTTCTCTAATGAGACACAAATATTAAATCTTCATCAGTGCAGAGAATATGAAATATTAAAAGCACATCAATGGAGGCAAACTCCAGCACACTGTGGTATTTATATTTCTTCCTCTTTACTGTGGCACAGAAATAATGAATTATTCAGATGCTCATCTTTTAATGATAAAAAAGACGCTCAGAAAGTGTTTTTGTTTGTTTGTTGAAAGACGCTGCTCTGATCAGTTATTAATATGAGTTTGATCGTGCACACGGATGAAGGGTCAGTGTAGAAGTGATTAAACTCCTCTGAAGTGAAAGTGAGTCGAGGAAACATGAGAAATCCAGGCCAATATTACCTCATTTAAACACATTATGGTGCATTTTCATGTGTGATGTACTTTGTTGAAACAAACTGAAGTGCAAAATAAAGAAAAGAAACTAACAAAAGAAAGACGTTTGGTCATTTTCAACGTTGCCATTAATTAAATAAATACCAAGCTCTATCTTTTGATGTTCCTATTTTTAAACTAATTGTCATTTTTTGCATGTAATTTTGTAATTATTTCTTAACTTATTTTAATTTTACAGTTTTTTTTAATTATAATTTTTTGCACTGTCTGGTTTAAAATGTATGATTTGTACATTTAATTTATCATTTTCACTTCCATTTGTAATGCTTTTTTTTTTGGAAATAAATAACTGGGCACTGTTAAGTATTTATTTATTTAATTTCACTTATTTATTTTCATTTTACCATATTTAATAAATTGTATTTTTGCATGCATTAGATGAAAAAAATAAGCAACGTCTGGCACATTGCCATTTATGTTCAATACTATTTATTTCATTCTTTTTTTTTTATCTGTGCAAGAATAAATAAATAAAGCACACAAGCATTGGACAGTGCTTAGTATTTTTATTACTAATAATTATTTATTGTATTTTACCTTACTTTAATTTTATTATTCTTAAAAAAGCACTGTCTGTTTTTTGCATAAATAAAGAAATATTTGTTTTATTTTTATATGTTATTATTTAGGTTCTGAGGAAAGACGCTGCCCTCTAGTGGACGCAGTGACGATCAGAAACACTCCCTCTCTCTGATCTCTCTGAACCTGCACTTTATTTGTGACTCAGATAAGAAATACAAAAATAAACCTCTGCTTTCATGTTTTAAAAATAGAAATATCAAACATCACATTTTTCCACATCGTGCACGACCCAGATTCATATGGAGGGACAACTTACTCAAAATTAAATCATTAAATAAATGTCTAAATATATAAATAAATCGTTAAATACTTCATTAAATAATTAAATGCATTAATAAATACATTATTAAATATTCACTCATTCATTCATTTATCTACGTGCTGACAACATTAAAGAGAAATATTGAGGAAATAAATAAATATGAATGCATGAATTCTCTTTATTCATTCTCATCAACATTCAGCTCATTCTGATTCTGATTCTAAAATAAGTAAATAAAGAAATGAACGAATTAATAAATGCGTTAATTATGCATTTATTTTTTTAATTAGTTGATGCTGTATATAACGATTTATTTATATATTTCAACTTTTATTTTGAGTAATTTGTCCCTCCAGATGTCTGTCAGGCGGCATTAAGACCGCGCGGAGGAGTCTGCGGGCTCGCGCCACGTGCACGAGCGCTCACCTGCAGCGCGCTCCCGTCTACAGCCGTGCTGCCCGGTTACAACGCGGAGCGCGCTCCAGAACCGCACGCGCCGCGGTCGTTTAAGGGCGGATCGGGATTTTTTTTTTTAAACACAGCTTCACTGGAATTACGCGTTTGACCGGGATCCTGCTGCTCATCCAGGGCGTGACGCGGTCATTTACCGGAATATTTCCGTTCAACCGCTCGTTTTGCAGCATAAACGCCAGGCGCTTTTGTGTTGATGCAAATGATGCGCCCGGTAAACGCGCGGCGGGGAGAGCGGCGGGTTCGTCGCTCGCGCTGATGACAATAGCGGACACCGGCGATCAGAGCGCGCGATAGAAACAGAAGGAAGGAACATTTACCGGGAAAGACAATGTCTCTCAGCAGAAGCATCGAGCTCGAGCACTTCGACGAGCGGGACAAGGCGCGCCGCACCAAACGCTCCGCCGCCGGGGGCTCGGGTTCGGCTTCGGGCTCGCGCGCGAGCAGTCTGGTCCCGAGCCCCGCGCACAGCGCCAACTGCAGCTTCTACCGCACGCGCACGCTGCAGGCGCTCAGCTCCGAGAAGCGCGCGAAGAAGGTCCGCTTCTACCGGAACGGAGACCGCTACTTCAAGGGTCTGGTGTACGCGGTGTCCGGCGACCGCTTCAGATCCCTGGACGCGCTGCTGGCCGAGCTGACGCGCGCGCTCGCCGACAACCTGCACCTGCCGCAAGGTGTGCGCAACATCTACAGCGCGGACGGCGCGAGGAAGATCACGAGCCTCGACGATCTCGAGGAAGGTCAGGCATTCACGGGACGTGTGTTTGACGTCTGCGAGACCTTTTTAAGCGTTTGTTCACATGTAAAATAGAACAGATCAAATAGACCTCTATTAGAAGTCTTTAAGATCTTTATGGTTTCAAATGCATGTAAAACTGACATCTTAAAGACGACTGTCAGATGTTTGCACGCAGCAGATGCTTCCCAGATCAAGCGATCTTTAACAGACGCACGTGCGCTATAATTATGAGCGAAGAAGCTGAAGGGTTGCAGGTTCAGACACCTTTAATGTTCCACAGAGGGTCAAAGCTCCTCGCTTGTCATCTGCATATTACATACATGAGGTGTAGCGAAATATTATTATACTACTAATAATATATTAATACATATACCACATATTGTTATATTATTATTTGTAATATAATACAGCGCTACGTTTTAATAGATCAATATTATAAATTAAGCAAATTAAATGTAATGTTATTGTTACATTATATGCAATTTTTATATGCTATATATATTTATTACAATATATAAATTATATAATATATTTATATATAATATATTTAAACAATTTGAAACATCAAATTATATATTACAAATTATTCAAGAAAAATCAAAATTAATACAATTAAATGAAGACTCCAGAAATGAAAAAAATAATAATCTGAAAATTGTATGCTGATCGATCTGTTGGTAGATCTCAGAGGATCTCTGATGGAGAGACTGGATTAAGATGGTAAGCACTTCTCTTTGAAGCTACTTGAAAATCAAGTAGAACCAGCTGAACATTTACATTTAGTCATTAAACAAATACTTTTATTCCATCACCAGCAATTTATCCTGAGAGTCAGCTTGATAATGAGCCGTTTAACCTGCTGTCATCTTTCTGTTTTATTACAAAAAAAAGATTTATTAAAAACTAAATAAATATTTAAATAAAAAAAATGTAAAAATACAATTCTTTAAAACTAAAACAAACTGTACAGATTAAAATATTCTTAAAACTAATACAAAAAATGTTTAATTAAAATAATGTTGAGAACAAAAATGTCAAATTAAAACGAATACTTTTAAATGAAACCAAGTAAATAATTTTAAATGAAAAGCAATCAAAAAAGCTTGAAATATTTTATTTATATTAAATATTTAACAAACACTGCTATAAACAATAAAAGAAATATAATCTCACCGTATACATAATTAGTCTCTTTGTGGAAACTGAGCACATTCCCCTTTAATTATAAATAATGCGATTGGGAAAAAAAGATGTAAAATGTAAAATATCAAACTAAAAACCTTCAAAAGTCCAAATACATTGCAATAATAAGATTTTCATGGAAAATTATGATGTCCTAGTACATAAAAATCTACTTAAAATGACTTAAACAAGCATTACATGTCTGCAAAACACAATATAATTTATTTTGCATTGCAGAAATGAGAATTTTGTGAAAGATTGTGATAGAAATGACATGAATGAAAATCTTAAAAATGCATAGCTTTTGTGTCTTTTTGTGTGAGGGGTGTTTTCATGAACACTTGTGTTGATCGCTCGAGTGAGTCTGAATGATTTGAGCTCAGATTGTGAGCGCTCAGTCACACACACACACACACACACACACACGCTCTGATTGATCAGTGGTCAGCTCATCCATTACAGCTCAGGCGATTGATGACCGCTGGACAGACTGATGCAGAAAACCCTTGATGCTCCTGCTGGAGGACTTTTAAGTTGTAAATCAAAGTTAGACTGTTTTAAAAGTAGTTTTTAAGATTTCTTGCTTGTGTATTCAGTCATGTTTCTTTAGATTATATTTTGCACAATCAGCAGTGTCCAAACATAAAGGTTTTGAACTTTTGTTTTGAATATTCATGCTCGACAAGAATGCATTTATTTGAACAAAAATACAGTAAAAATTGTGAAATATTATTAGTATTTAAACCAGCTGTTTTCTGTGTGAATCTGTGTTAAAGTGTAATGTATTTCTGTGACGTTCAGCTGTATTTTCAGCATCATTACTCCAGTCTTCAGTGTCACATGATCTTCAGAAATCATAATAATATACTGATTTACTGCTCAACACACATTTCTGATTATTATCAGTGTATCAATGAAAATTCAGCTGCGCATCACAGAAATAAATTACACTTTAACACATATTCACATAGAAAACAGATGTTTTACTTTCTAATAATATTTACAATTTATTTTTCTATCTTTTCATTATTTTTGATCAAATAAATGCAGCTTTGGCGATCAGAAGTCTTCAGTAATCTGAATTATCCCACACTACTGTACACTCTCACAAATAAAGGTAGAAAAGCCGTCACTGGGGCGGTATCTTTTCAAAAGGTACACTTTAAGGACTAATATGTAACTTTAAGGTACCATAATGGACCCTTTAGGTACAAACGTGTCCCTTTTGTAAAGGTACCGCCCCAGTGACAGCTACCTTTATTTCTGAGTGTTGGAGCCTGATCTTGAGCATCACAGATGTTTGATTAAAGCACAGATCACACCTAACTCATCTGACCCCGGTGTCATGTCACCATGACGATCGGGGCCAGTCGCTGCTTCAGCATCTTCACAGATGATCAGATGAAGCCAGGTTGGCTGGATAGTGGTCTGGCTTTGCTTTCGCAACCCTAGCAACCACCCAGAACATCCTAGCAACCATAGAGCAATTAGCAATTTTGACTTTGAATAATTCAGTTACTCTGATTTTCCTGATTATTATGGAAAAACTATACTAAATTAAAAAATACTACTATGAAATTAAAATAAATGAATTTTTTTTTACATAGTTTTACTTTTAGTACTTTTAGGTAAAACTATTTCAGTTTCTAGAAGAAACGTTTCTCATTTTTATTTAAATAAGTTAAAAAATATTTAAAAAATAAGTTAAACCAAATAATTTACAATTAAAACAAAAAAATCTGTATTGCTTTAATTTATTGTTATTTATTTTTGTAGTTTCAGTCATTTTAAACCTATTTCTGTTATCTCTAATTTCTCATTTTTGTTAGATTTTGTGAGTTAAATAATTTTTAAATCAAATACAAAAAATGTGAAATTAAAATAAATATTAAAACAGTAAAGTAAAATTAAGATTATTTATTTAAAATAAAACAAACAATTTAAAAGTAAAACAAAAATAAAATGTGAAACCAAAATAAAAATAAATGTTTTGAAACAAAAAAAGTCAAATTAAAATAAATTAAAGTTTGAACAATTATTTTGTAAGAACAATATAAAAAAACTAAAATATAAAAATTAAAATATTAATTAAATATTAATTTGAAAAAATTATAAAATTATTAATAAACAAATGTAACATAATTTTGAAATAAAAATAACAAAAAATGAAGCAAAATGAAAATGTAAAATGAAAACAAACAAGTATTAACAAATATTAACTTAAAGGATTTTAAAATAAATATGTGAAAAATTAATTTAGAAATAAAAAATAAATGTAATCGTTTTTTGAAACAATATAAAATTATAATCATGTAAAATACAACACTTCCTAAAAAGCTGAAATATTGTATTAGTTAACATGTCTGTGTCGTTAGTGAATATCTGGAGTAACCGGCGTGTTTCTGCTGCAGGTGAGAGCTACGTCTGCGCCTCCAACGAACCCTACAGGAAGGTGGACTACACCAAGAACATCAACCCTAACTGGGGCTCGCGGCTGGCAGGGGTGGGGGCGGGGCCAGTTGCAGGGGCTGTACCTGGGGGAGGAGCCGGGCGTCCAGTGGGTGGAGCCGTGAAACCAGGCCCTCAGCGAGCCGCCGGAGAGTCAAGGGAGGTTAAAGACTTCATCAAACCCAAGCTGGTGACGGTGATCCGGAGCGGCGTGAAGCCCAGGAAGGCTGTGAGGATCCTGCTGAACAAGAAGACGGCGCACTCGTTTGAGCAGGTCCTCGCAGACATCACCGAAGCCATCAAACTGGACTCGGGCGTCGTCAAGAGACTCTACACCCTCGACGGGAAACAGGTGAGGCTTTCAGCAAACATAAAAGGACACAAGCTCTAGTTAATGCTGATCAAGTCAATCTGTTAATCAGGCTGATCAATAATCATCTATTAGTAATGCATCCTGCTCATTGATTGTTTTGAGAGCATTTGAATTTCCTTAAGAGACTCACAATCAATTCTGGAGTGTTACTTTAGGACTATTTTTACACTGTTATAGTTATTTTTAGTTAGCTTTTATTTGAAACTATTTTACAAAGTTGTAGTAATTTTATTTTTGTTTTTTAATTTACATTTTTTCAAATTTCAGTTTTAGTCATTTTAGTACTCCTTAAATTTTACCATTAGCTTTTCCAATAGTTTCCTAACATTTAATTTAGTTTTAATTATTAAAAACTATTTTTAATAGTTTTAAGGAACAATAACGATACATAAAAGACTATTTAAAGGGATAATTTGCCCAGAAATGATCAATTTGTCATCATTTACTGTTTCTCAGATCATTCAGATTTGTTTGATTTTCTTTCTTTCGTGGAAAACCAATTAAAGACGATTTACCTTTATATGTGAGAGCGTACAGTAGTGTGGGATTATTCAGATTACTGAAGACTCTTCTGATCGCCAACGCTGCATTTATTGATCCAAAATACTGAAAAGATATAGGTCAATAAAAAATTATTTTTTATATATTATTTATTTTATACATTGCAAATTTTAAATATAGACACATTTTAAGTATATTTATAAATTGTTAACATTATTTATATATTTATCAGACATTATTTAAATATTAAGATTTAATACCAAATGTAACTTTACATATTATTTTTTTATTTTATATATTACAGATTTAAAATACAATCAAGTATTGATTAGAATTTAATATATGCATATATAAAAACTTGAAATTTCAGTCTGTTGCAACTTACAGTATAGTGCAGAAGTCACTTTTATGATGCTTTATGCTTGTATTTGGAAGATGTACGAAGAAGGCAGCGTGAACACGATCACAGCAGAACAGGAGCATCTCATTTTCTGTTTCACACACATAGTGATGAGAGAAGGCGTGTGTGTGATGGACGGAGACACACTGAATAATGAATGAGACGTGTCTGGTCTTCTGTCTGACTCCATCACTGCTGACATAGCAGAATAAAACACTGTTGTAATGAAACATAAAAATGCAGAATGAAAATAAATTATTTAAGAAACAAAACATGCTAAATCTAAATAAATTAAAAAACAAAACTTACAAATCTACAACGTTAAAACAGTTCTAAAATAAAACAAATGTAAATTGTAGAATTAAAAACATTCAAATATAAAATAAAAATAAATAATTTTAAAATAAAACAAATGTAAAATGTATCATTTAAAAGCAACAAAATATAGTTAAAATAAATCACTTCAAAACAAATTATTACATTAAAACTAAAAAGTACAAATAAAACACATATTTTAAATGAATATTAATCATTTAAAAATAACAAAATAAATGAAACAAAAATGTAAAATGAAAACAAAACATAAATATGCTATGTAAAAAATATATATATAAAAAAATGAATAAAACCAAATACAAAATTAAATCACTTCATTTTAAAACAAAATGAGAATAATCCAGTTTAAAAGAACAATCCCAGTGAAACCCTGAACAGATATAAACAGTGTGTTCAGCTGCAGGCTTCTGCTGCGAGTCTCACAGTTAATTACACTGCTGTCCGACTGTGACGGCCTAATAGTGTGTGTGTGTGTGTGTGGGGGGGGGAGTGAGTGGCGGTTGCCATGGTAACCTGCGTCTCCCGCCGGCCTCAGTGAATGTGAATGTGATGTTCATCTGTATGCCACAGGCCTCTCGCTGCAGACTCACAGGGCTTCCCCGACAAACACCAACAACACAACTGACCAAAAACTGACCGTATCTCAGCCGTTTTAAAATCTCAATCTGTGATATTTCACTATTATTCATATACTGTTGCATATTCTTTCATTAACTTAGTTTTCTTTTAAATTTTGATCAAAAATAGCTTAAATTTATTTCAGTTTTAGTTATTTTAGGCAACTTTATGTATTTCTGCCAATATTTTAACAAATATTTGTAAGTATTTCTATTTTAGTTTTACTTTATTTTTATTTCACTTTGGATTTTAGTCATTTTAACACTTAAACTTTTTTTTTCATCCAAAATAAAAGCTTTTGTGTACATAATATATAAAGGTATACTGTGTATATTTATTGTGTATATATAAATACACAGACATGCATGAATATATTTAATAATGAAAATGTTATGCTTATATATTAAATATATTTATATATCATATAAATTATATGAATATAATATGTACATGTAAATATATGTCAATATTTTTTAAATATATACTGTATGTGTGTGTCTTTATATATACATGAAAAATATACACAGTATATTTACAGTGATTTAATATACTCAACTAACTCAACTCAACTTAAACTCCCCAGTGAAGTGAGCCTCTCTGTGTTTGTCTGTGTGTGTGTGTGTGTGTGTGTGTGTGTGTGTAGTTGACGAGTCTGCAGGATTTCTTCGGTGATGATGATGTTTTTATCGCGTGTGGTTTGGAGAAGTTTCGCTACGCTCAGGATGACGCTGCTCTCGGACACGCAGGGAAGGGTGCCACGGCTGCATTTGTTAACGGTGAGATCAACACACACACACACACACACACACACCTGTATGAGACAGACTCCGTTCACACACTCCTGACTAACACCCTTCTGTCTCTCAGAGTGTAAGAAATCACGTCCGTCTATTCCTCCCAAAACCACCAAGAACTCCGGAGTCCCACGCTCTAAATCACCTGTATCAGGTAACACACACACACAGATGTTGTGTTTCCATGTTTTATGGGGTCTCTCCATAGGTGTAATGGTGTTTATACTGTACAGACCCTTTACAGGAAACTATGTGCATTTTTAGATTTTCAAAAAAACCTCATTCTGTATGTTTTATAATTTCTAGTGATTATC
>JAUMHE010000039.1:1948354-1958497 GCA_032359235.1 Enteromius mattozi | reverse complement strand
CTGTTCTTCTATTTGATAATGTTCAGTGCTTTGCTACAATCTGTATTGTTAAAAGAGCTATATAAATAAAAGTGATTGAGTGATTGATTGATCATGTGACACTGTAGACTGGAGTAATGATGCTGAAAATACAGCTGCGCTTCACAGAAATAAATTACGATTTAACACAGATTCGCACAGAAATAGTTTAAAATTGTAATAATGTTTTACAATTTTACTGCATTTTTGATTATATAAATGCAGCCTTGGTGAGCAGAAGAGTCTTTAAAGACATTAAAAGTCTTACATACCACAATCGTTTGGCCATTTTCATCATAAATATACTTTTTACTAGTTATTCCAAGCTCTCAAATACTGTAAAAATTGTGAGTAAAAGATGCTTTTTTATTAATCCTTATTGGGTAAATTATCCATGTCTGGTCATGTGAATTGTCTAAAAAGGGCGGAAACGTTGAATCGTCTAGAACCCTGACACTGAATGTACAGAAAAAGAACTGAACAAAAACTGAAAGCTTGACCGCTGATAAAAAAATGACAGAACAGATGTTTATATAACTGATCAGTTTAATGTGGGTTAAAACTGTAAACAAGTTCATCTGGCCACACACACACACACACACACACGCATCAGTACAGTACAGGACATCCCCTCACTAACCTCGTTTAACTGTATTACATCTAATTAAGGCAAATGCAGAAACACTCATCAGGCACATGACAGGACGGCCCGTGATCAGGGGTCCAGCAGCACTTGGATGTAGTTTTTGGGGATGATGCCACGTTTCCCACCGGATTCTCCGAGAAACCACTCAGCATCCATGTCCTCCAAATCACACACCACATCTCCTGCCTGCACACACACACACACATTTGTTTTGACCAATATAATATTCAATATTACATTAAATATATAATATATAAATTTAATAAACATAATTTTTTAAAAATACACACATATAATTACAGCAGATCAATATAATTAAAATATATTTACAATATATATATATATATATATATATATATAATTGCTTTAGATTTACATATTTTATATATGAATATAGTTTTAGATGCAATATTTTATAATTAATATAAACAAACAATTTAAATATTTTATTATGTGCGTACAATATATTTATTAAAAATATATTTGGGTATTATATATATATGTATATATATATATATATATAAACACAAACATATTACAATATTTTATTGTTCATTTCAATTGCATTTTTTTAAAAATACATTTTTATAATATATTTTCATTATTGCTTTATATACAAATTTTTTTTTTTTTTTGTCATATTTTTATAGGAGATCAGGATTTATTAAATTTCTATAGGTTTCCAGGAATCTCACACAGACCTTCAGACTGAGCTCATCCTCACACTCAGGAGTGAAGTCATAAAGTGCTCGTCCTCTGATTCTGGCTCCTGCAGGGGGCACTGGAGGGAAATAAATCAATACAGACTCCACATGCATCACAGACCTATGAGCATATTAATTTCAAAACAGGTTTCAAAAGTACCAAACAGTTACTCAGTTCTCTGCTGAGCATGTCAGAGTATTAAAAATACAGTGTAGGCTGACATTATGAGTCTCGGTCACGCTCACTGCTGATTGGTCCACGGTTGATGAATATTCTGAGGGAGAACGTTTATTTACCGGGAGATTTCAGAGTCGGTTTCCTTGGCAACACTTCAGTTTCCTCTACAGCCTGGATGAAGCTGAGAGGGAAGATTCCCATCTGTCCGTTCATTAGGCCACACCCCCACTCCTCATTTACATATTTAGTTAGAGTGATTACATCACCCTCAGTGAAGGACAGCTCCCCCTCCTCCCCCTCGAATGTGAACCGGGCCATGACCTTCCTGGAAAGAGCAACACAGAGCTCAGTTATCATCGGGTTTGTGACTGACATTGTTTTTAATGACCAACATATTTCCATGACGTTTCCATGACTTCAAACCTAATTTCCATAGACAAATGTGCAACCTTTCATTTGCATGCCTAAATAACACATACATATACATTAGTGCTGTCAAATGATTAATAGTGATTTGGATTTTAATAATCCAAAATAAAAGTGTTTTTATGTATGTATAACATTTATTATGTATATAAAAATATACACACATACATTTCTATATTTATAGTATTAGATTTTATATTATATTCAATATATAAACAACATTTTTCTTAAATACATGTGTGTTTGTATTTAAATATACACATAAATATACACAGTACACACACACATATATAATTATACACATACATATATATATATAGGTTATTTCTCATCCTGTTTCACCTGTTCTGTGTGTTTTGTTGGATCGGCTGCTCCAAGGGCTCTTCATCCAGCAGAAGCTCACTGGTGGTCACATCTTGACCTTTGACCTCTCCTGACGAGCAGAGGTCCTGGAGTGCGTTTGACGGTGTTTGTGGGACGTCTGTGTCATCCAGGACAATCAGGTGCTCTTCTTCCTGAAGCAGGAAATAATATTTAATGACTGTTCACAATGTTTGCATATGTGTGAGAGAGAGTGTGTATTAGTGAGTGGGTGTGTATGTGTGTACACTAACATGTGAAGATGCTTCATCAGGTGGTTCCTCTTGCTCTTTGCTGGTGTTCTCCAGCTCTTTGCTCTAATGCACAAACACACAAAGCAGCTGCTGTTAACATGGCTGTTCATTTTCTAGAGCTCCTGGGATATTTCCTCATATTCATTTTAAATTCATTTAAAGGGGCAGTTCACTCATAAACAAACATCCGGTCATCATTTTCTCACCCTCTCTCTTCTGTGCAGCTCAAAGATGTTGGGTATAATGTGTGAGCTGCTGTTTTCAGAAGTTGGATTCATATAGTCACAGAGATGCATCGAACATACGAACATACAAGAGCATATGATGCTTTCACTGAAGAGAGTTCACTGAAAATCACACCTTCTGAAACTTTTTTTAATTGCAGCATGCAAGACATTCGAGAGCCAAAGGCATGTCTAAAGGCTACATTTTATATTTGAAAAATTATTAAGGACTTAAGAACTGTTATACTATTCTAGTATTTTTTAATATATATATATATTTTTTATATTTTTAGTTTTCATTTTAAATTTTAGTAGTTTTATTTTTTTATATTTTGATATACAGTCATTTTATTTGTATTTCAATTGAAGTCTGAGTAATTTGCCAAGGCAACATTTTTTATATAGTTTTGTTTTAATAGTCGTATCATGTTCTTTTGTCATGTACATTTTTCTTTATTTCTACTTTCATTTTAATATATTTTAGTTTTTGTAATCTATCAAGGCAACATTTGTCATTTACATTCAAATTAAAAAGGTTTTAATCCAGTATTTATATTTAAAAATTTTTTTAATTATCAACAACAACAAAAAAACATTTTAAATTAGTTTCATTGTTAGTTTTAGTTAACACCACGACACTGCTTCGGAAGACTTGGAATAAAGCGCAAAATCACATTTCACTTTCAGTTTATGGAAAACAGCAGCTCGTACATTCTGCCAGTGATCTCAGTTTTGTTTTTCAACAAAAAAAGTCAGTCATTATAAAACGACAGGATGAGAATGGTGAGAAAACTATGACATAATCTTAACCCTTAAATACCACACAGGACATTTTCCTGCAGTTCTTCTCAAATATGTGTGAAGACTCACAGAATAGTGTATATAAAGTGGATGTCCTGGTCTGGGGCGGGGTGGGAGGGGCGGGCCTCTCTTTGGCACCCTGCTGCCTGGCAGCTGATTGGTCACAGTGGGGGATGAGGAGGGGCTTGGAAGTTTGGTCACTTTGATCGGAGGAGGGCGGAGTGGGAGGAGTTTGCCACCACTGGGTCTGAGACACAAAGAGAAAGAATGAAAGATGGGAAAAACAAAACAGATCCCTGATTTTAGAAGAAAATGCTGCAGTACCTCGGAGGAAGAGAAGGAATGGAGGAGTCAGGAGCTCTGGACACATCCACCGCGACCTGAACAAACACACACACACACAATCATCATCAACGTTAATGATCATTCTAATAGATAAACTTCCTCATAAAGGTGGTTTATCAGCAGATATAACTCACCTGTGAGCTGGACAGTGTCTTCCTGAGCACAGGTGGAGGAGGACGGGAGTGTTTGGGGACCGACAGACCTGGATATAAACACAGACACTCGTTAAACATTAAGCTGCGCTAAGTTAAAGTGTCCCTATTATGGATTTATTGAAAATGATCTTTCATGCAGTGTGTAACACAGCTGTAAGTAAACGAAAACATCCTGCAACGTTTTAAATCTGAAAGTGCACTGTCCCAAGCCATTTCATGTTGATGTCAAAAAACAAAAGATTAGCATCCTGCTAAAAATATTAGCATTCAGCTCTCTTCAGGTTGGTCTGAATGAAAATGCAAATTCCTTCTTCACCACTTAGTGTTGCTTTTGGAGCGTTAATGCTCACAAACACTGCTTTAAATTAAGTTAACCAATCGCTGGAGGTGTTTGGAGAAATCAAAATGAATGTCGACCTGTTGTTGGGGACTCCCAAGACCAAAATATGAACCTTTCATTACCCATAATAGGGGCACTTTAAGTTTTGATTAAGACGATTAGCAACAATTAAGGCTGTATGATTAACCAACATTATGACATCACTTGTGATGATCAAATGACAAAGATTGTGATTTAATTAAATGAATAAATGTAATGTGTGTGTCATAGTGTTCATTTACACAAAAACCGCTCACTAAATGCAGTATCACAGTAAATGCTGCTCCAAATGGTCTAGTTTGAGTCGCTTACAGTATAACCTGCATTTGGAAATGCAGCCAAATACACGCGCCAAATACCTTCACAACCTCGTAATAAGAAACGTTTATAAACCGGCTGCTTTGCACAAAAGAGAACTTTTAATGGACCCCTGCAGCTTTACACTAAAAGAAAAAAAAAGAAAAAACAGAAATAAACACAGATGTAAATATTATGGTAATTTTACATTTGTACTAATTCTAATATTATATTTAACACTGAAATATTAGTAATATTTATTACTTTACCAAATATGTATTATACTATTAGTAATAATAATAATAATAATATATAAAAAAAAATATTAGAGTATAGAAACATTAATAAAAAGAAGAAATTTTTGGCCAAATTATGCATCACTAAAAACAAGCAAAGTAAAACATGAGCCTTTTTGTGTTTAATAACATTTTAAATATAATATATCGCAATTGCAAATTTCTGTTTATTAATTATTACCTTGATCATTTCCCCAAGTTGTGCAAAGAAGCAAAGTAAACCTCAAGCTTATTTTAAAAGTACATTTATCACAATCACAATTTTATAAAAAAAAAAATTGCAATTAGATTTTTCCCTCAAACTGTGGATCCCTACTAGAAAGTAAACTAGAAATCCAGCAGTATACTCACGTTTTCCAATGTTCCTGTCGGTCACTATCACTTGTGGTGTCTTCACTGGAGTGTTTGTAGTTTGATCATCTGAATTTCTCCTCTCGGGTGGAGTAGAGGTCTGCGCTGCCATCTGCTGCCCGGGAGCAGCGCCGTCAGGATGGGTGGATGGTGAAGATCTGGACTCTGATGGACTCTGGAGTTTGTTCAGAAGGGGTCTGGGTGCTGGCACTGGTGGACTCAGGGGTTTGGAGGGGTTTTGCTCACTGGTCGGTTCTCTGGTATCAAAAACCTCAAAGACAGATGGTTTTGGGGCGAGCTGGGGTTTTGATTTCTGAGTTCTAGGTCGTGGTTGTGGTCTATTTACCGGTTCTACTGGTTCAGGTGTTATAGTGGCCGTTGTTCTCTCTTCTACTAAAGAGCTTGCATCGCTTTGTTGACTTTCTCCGCTCAGAACATTCGTTTCGTCCGAACCAAACACCTCCAGGAGGTCTTGCAGGTATTTGCTGGAGATGTTGGACAGAGCGTCGTCAAACCCCGCGAACATGGTCTCGGGCCCGTCATCCTTTAGACGCACAAGAGTCTGAACTTTGACCTCCCTTGTCATTGGCTGGTCCAGAAGGTCCTCGTCGGGTCGTAGGGCGACTCTGGAGCGGGGTCGAGGTCTGGGACGAACGCTGGGCTCCTCTTTCATTGGGTCACCTGGGGAATCGAGCTTGATCTGGGTAGAAGTGATGGATGTGGGGGCGGGGCCTATGGGAGAGATGTCTTCGAAGATGTCATCGAAGTCTCTCTGGACGCCACACTGTTCGTGCTGAGCTTCTTGAAGCTGAGCACTGGTGTTTGGATTAGACCGGTCCACTTCAGGCGTGTGTTTGAGGGGCAGCGAGGGACGTGGGGGTTTGGGGGGCCTACGAACTAAAGGAAAAAATTTTGACATTTACAGCTGAAAAGAGTAAAATGTTATACTTCCCTAGATGATTAGTCACAGTATATTAAGGCAACTGTTTAGGATCACAAGTTTTCTGGAACAGTATGATGCATTTTCTATTTAAATATGGACTAAGTTGCATACATTTCCAGAAAATAAATCTGAACATTGGATAAAGCCAGGTTCAAAATTCTTGTTTAATTTTGTTGACATATTAGAGTTAAAGATATTTATAGAGGGGATTCTGGATTTTTCTTTTTATTACTCCATAAATCAGAAAATACCATCAACATACAGGAAAAAAAATACATCTTCGATATGTTTTTAGGAATGTGTCATAAAAATCAGCCTGAAAAATATATGAACAAACCCTTCAGTAAAAACCTTCAGAGTACAAAGAGGAATAAACCTGCTAAGTTTGGTGTATGTAAGTGTTGCTGAAGTGGAGAAAAACTTTGAGGAAATCACCTTTAAAGTTGTGTGTTGTAATTAAAATAAATGCAAATGGATAAAGTGCAATAATAAACTCAGGTGAATGACATATAAACAAACCCCTCAGTAAAAACCTTCAAAATATAGAGAGGAATAAAACTGTAAAGTTTGGTGTATGCAAGTATTGCTGAAGTGGAGAAAAATGTTTTTGAGTAAATAGCCTTTAAAGATAGGTGTTGTAATTGAAATCTATGCAAATGGAAAAGTGCTAAAATAATCTAAAGTGAATGATATATGAACAAACCCCTCAGTAAAAACCTTCAGAATATAGAGAGGAATAAAACTGTAAAGTTTGGTGTATGTAAGTGTTGCTGAAGTGGAGAAAAATGTTTTTGAGTAAATAACCTTTAAAGATACTGTAGATGTTGTAATTGAAATCTATGCAAATGGAAAAGTGCTAAAATAATCTCAAGTGATATATGAACAAACCCCTCAGTAAAAACCTTCAGAATATAGAGAGGAATAAGTAATAATTTATAGTAGTAAGTAATAAAGTTTTTGAGTAAATCGCCTTGGAAATATATGTCCGTAAGTGCTATATTACTACTAAACAGTGATTCTATGTACAATGGTTTATTTGAGGTTATTATTATGTTTTTGTTGTATGAACATTTATCTCTGTTTCAAATATGCTAGGCTAGCGGGAGAAGAAATATGATAATTTCAATAGTGTTTGTTTTCTCACGTCTCGTTAATAGAGTTTTCTCATATGTATAGTACTTAAGACGTGTATAAATAGGAAATTTGTGCATAAGGAAACTTTAATGTCAAAATGAATATGTTGGAAATGTGACTGTAAAGTTCACTTATATTTTTGTTTTCTCTTGATTGTAGTTTTTCAGTTAAAAAGACCCAGTAAAGTCACCAAGGTCACAAGACTGCTTTCTGGAGTTTTCTTTGTTCGCTATCATTGGTGAGAACAGAATAATGTGTATAATGAATATTTACTTTCCAATAGTCTTAAAGATATTATTAAAGCAAATTCTTAATCAACCAATGAATGAAAAAAAATGTGCTTTGCCTTAAGGAATTAATTTAACAGCAAATTTCTGTTACGTTTGATACATTTTTGTTAATACCCAACTTTAATACTTCAATAAGATTAAATTTAAATACTAAACTTAACTTATTCCATTTATGATGATTCGTTACTTCTTTGTTAGCACCTTTTTAGTAAAGTATCATGGTTAAATTAAGGGTTTGTTTGCAAATAATCAACGTCAGTGAAGGATGCAGGGTAAATTAAAGCATTTCTTTTAGTATTTACTAAAAATATTAAAAACAGAAAATGTGCATCATCTGTTTACAAGAATGTCATGTGTGGAATCACTTAAATAAGCTGTATATGCAGCTGAAGCCTGATCTCATTTCTTCATACCTGGACGAGAAGCAGAGGCCTGTGGGGCGGAAGAGTTTGTGTCTGTCTGCGTGGCGATGGTGGAGGTAGAGTGACAATAAGATGGAGACGGAGACGGAGATGGAGATGACAGAGATGGAGATGACAAAGTGGAGGGGTGAAGATTCTGCTCACGGCTCTTTTCTCGGATCACCTGCTCATAGGAGGGAGGCGGGAGCTGTGGAGGAGAAGCATAATCAGTCAACCAACCAGTCAAATACATGAAGGGTTCCACACATGTACAACTTCCTTAAGCCCCACACACCTGCACCATTGCTGACCCTGCAGCCCATGTGGGAGGGGCCGGGGGCGGGGCCGGAGGAAACGCCCCAGAAGCCCCTGGGAACCATGTATTGGATGGCAGCGGTTCAGCAGAGAGGATGGTGATTTCTGGACGCCTGCTGCAGGACAATCAAAGATTATACCGTGAATTTATGATTCCTAGTTTAACCAAAAAATCTAGTTAACTAGTTATAGCTGAACTACACATCCCATCCACAAATAAACATGCTGTACGAGTAATACAAAGTATATAATATGAAAGACACCATTTATTGTTTGTTTTTTTACTGTTTTTACCAATTAGTATAGTATTTTTTGTATTTTAAGTTTTTTTTTATAATATCTATTAGTTTTGTTTAAATATCTATAGCGTTCTTATTAATTTGTTCTATTCATTTTACTTATTTAAGTGACCAATTAAACATCTAGTTAAACAAAATAAAAATGAGAAATGTTGCCATTATACATTTTTCCTTGATGTACAAAATTTACCCACCAAAATATCATTCCCTTTCAGTCAGTTACTTTGACGTTACGTCCAGGGCTTAAAAAAATCCATTCGGTTCACTCCGAGCAGAATCAATATTATAACGTTTCTGTTCTTGCGTTCCTCATTAAACAATACGTTCCGAAAATGGTTTTCTAGAAAAAATACCGGTTAATAAACGTTATTTTATTACACGGCGTGATAGACAGATAGATAGATAGATAGATAGTGTGTGCCTTTTAACAACATGTTTGGCATTATGTTTACAAATGATTAAACCAAATTCCGTGTTTGTGTCATTTGAACTTCTTGTCTTTAAAACCGAAAGTAAATGAGTTCACCTGGAAACTTGTTACAAATGCGCTAATAATTTTTTAAAAACAATTCTCTTGTTTGATAATACTATAGCGAAATAAGCCCCTTCAAGACCATCCGCTTAACATCCTGACCACACGGCTTAATCTGCGATAAAAACCTGTTGACTTATTCCTTACCTAATATGCATAATAGCCTATTATAGGCTATTTTCATTCAAACAAAACAGAACTCCAGATAGTTATGATTTTACATTTAATGCATAAAAGTAAAAGAAAACGTAATGCACTGTAACATTATAAAACAACAACAGATTTTTTTTTTACATTTAACACAACAGATCAACAACTTAAATTATAATATACCAAATAGGCTACTGGAAAAACTGGATGAGCTTCAGCAAAATATTTTATTAATAAAAAAGTCAATCTATAGCCTACTTAAAATCCATATACTTTGGGTTTAAACGTACAAAGAGAATGTCCTCTAGGACTGGATAGGCTTCAGCAAAATTAATATTTCATTAAAAAAAAAAAAAAAATGCAGTCATTCTATGGCCTACTTAAAGTCCATACTTTTTGTTTAATCGTACAAAGAGAATGTCCTCTAGGACCTGTGCATTCATTGACGACCTCAGAGGGGAAAGAATGTACTTGAGGCATGAAAATGCACGCTCAACACTTGCTTGCGTTACAGGTAGCGCAATTACATTCATAGCAAGTTTGTGCAAATCTGGCTTAGTGGTAGCAACGTTGCTCTTTTAATGCATCATCAACTGCCAACTGCAAAGTATGAGCTGAACACCGCACACTGCGCAACACATGTTC
>JAUMHE010000039.1:1935733-1948254 GCA_032359235.1 Enteromius mattozi | reverse complement strand
ATATGAAAAAAATTGACGAAAGGGATTTTCTTTATGGCGACCCATCTAAAAACAATAGACAATCAGTAATTATTTTTTGTAATTTTAACTACAAGTTTTAATTAGGCTACAATAACTTAAACCTAAACATACCTTTGCACATAAAACAGCCAGGTGCTTGGTAACCTTAAGCTCGTCGCATCAGAAAGGGCTCTGCTTATGACGTCTGCTTCGCGGGCATTTCACGTTGTATTTGCGCACACAATTTGAATTCATGTTTTTGGTCTGCCAAATTGATATAATAAAGAGAACGATAAAAATACCGTTATTAACCGGTTAATTTGGAATTTCTGTTTCCGTTTCTGTTCAGAACGATTAAAATTGATTTTGTTTTCGTTTTTGTTTTTGTTCCTGTTTAATGTCATTTGTTTTCGTTTTTCGTTCCTTGAACCGGTTCAGAGCCCTGGTTACGTCAATGACTGACATCATGGGGTCTCACCAGGGAGACCAATCCGCTCTGATCTTTGAGAACTAGCCAATCGGGATTGGCCAGTGAGAGCACGCCAGCCACTCCCAGTGCATACGGGTATACAAGATGATGGCGTGCCTCACCATTCAGCTTTTTGCTTCGGAGCTGATCTAAGTCGTCTCGTAAGACCGCGAAACGGCCTTGACACGGGCCGTCCGGAGAAGAAGGAAACTGTTCTTTGGGGGACTCCAACATCTGTGCCTCCAACCTCGGGGGAGGGCCGAGTGCTTCTCTCTTGCTGTCGCCGCTGACCAATGGGCCAGCAGTACCCAAACACTCACAAAAAGAGCAAATTTCCAAATCTCTGAGCCATACACACTTTGTTCAGATTGTGAGCGACACCCCACCTCCTCACTCTCATATGGACAAGGTTTCGCTACCGCGGGAAGGGGAGAATCTGATGAGAGTCACCTCTCTCCCCTCGGCTGCCCCACCGCGAGTACGTCAGTGATCGCTCCTTGATCCCACCTGCACGATGTCTGGGAGCATGGCTTGCACTGCCCAGCCTGTCCCGCTGGTTGATCAGAACGATCAGACTTGGCTATGCGCTTCAGTTCGGCAGGCACCCACCCAGGTTCACAGGCATTCTTTTCTCCTCTGTTCACTCAGAGATGGATGCCTCTGTCCTGCGTGTGGAGACCGCAGTCCTTTTGGCGAAAGACGCAATCAAGTCTGTCCCTCCAGCCGAGATAAAGAGATGAGATGGTATTACAGCCCCTATTTCATCGTACTCAAGAAAAGCGGTGGGTTACGGCCATTCCTGGATCTGTGACTTTTGAACTAGTCCCTGCTCAGGCTTCCATTCAAGATGTTGACACAGAACGCATTCTCTCATGTATGCGACCCCAGGATTGACTTGCAGTCATAGACCTGAAGGACGCGTACTTCCACGTCTCGATTTTACCTTGACACAGACTGTTTCTTTGGTTTGCCTTCGAGGGACAGGCGTTCCAGTACAGGTCTGGCGGTCCGGCATGTTTCGGATCGGTGTTTCCACGGAATGTCTCCTGAACAGGACCCCGCCTGCATTGGCATATCAATTGCCTCGAGTTGCTTGCTGTACTGCTGGCCCTGCGGTGGTTCCTAACGTTGCTGCGGGACCAGCATGTACTTGTTCACTTGCAACTTGCCCGCCATCTCCTCCTCTGGAGTCACTCGTGGTTAAAATCACTGTGGGCCATTCGTGTTCTGGGGGATCTGAATTGTGCAGCTGGTGCGCTCTCACGACAACAAATCCTCACTGGAGAATGGGGACTCCATCCCTGGACGATCCACTTCATTTGGAGTCGATTCAGGGAGGCCCAGGTCGACCTGTTTGCCTCCCAAGAGTCCTCCCACTGCCTGTTGTACTAATCCCTGACCGAGGCCCCCCTAGGCATGGATGCACGGCACACAACTGGCCACGGGGCCCCCTTTTCCCATTTATAAACCTGTATGCACCGGGAGTGGCTGGCGTGCTCTCACCGGCCAATCCTGATTGGTTTGTTCTCAAAGATCAGAGCGGATTGGTCTCCCAGGTGAGACCCCATGACGTCACTCATTGATGTAACGTCTCCGTTCCCTCCTTTAGGGAACAAGGGTTACATGCGTAACCAGGACGTTCAGTGTAACAATCTTGTCAGGCATATTTACAACAAAAATCAATTTAAGACACATTAAAAGATAAATTACTTTTATCCAAAATACTAATTAGTTGTAATTTTACCTTTTATTTTACTATTTTTTTAAATTTGCCACTATTCTAGGTTTTGCCCATTTGTCATTTTTTACTCATTTAAAACAATAAAATGTAATGTGCTTCATTATTCTTTATATATTTTAATATGTACAAGTCAGAATAAGCATGTTGTTTGAATTTTTACATAAATATTGTGTTACACTGAATGACAATGTAACATTATTTGAGAAAAACGACAGTATCAGCGAAGAGCTTGAGATTCTGATTTGTGATTTTCAAAAAAAAGTCAAAATCAAGCAAAATATGACTTGATTTGAACACAGAGAGAAAGAAAAGATGAGGTAAAGATGCGTGAACTGACCTGCGTTCTCTCTGATGGTCACTCTGAGAGCTCGTTCTCGGCGATGCTGTGCAATTACCGACAAAAAACACAAACTCACATACAAACATCTGACAGAACAGACAAAACACACCAAACCACCAAAAACATGCCGCAGCAGGAGAACTCACTGCGTTTGATGACGGCTCTGATGGAGGACAGCGGCCCTTGGCTGGAAGAGAGAGAGAAAAACACAAGGACTCAATGTCTTTTTCCATCAGTTCAACGACTCAAGGCCAGCTTTCCCGACTGTTTTCCAGTGACACAACTGGAAATACATTTCACAGTTACACAACACACACACCACACCCAAACCCCCACAAACAGAGACAACACACACACACACACAATGCAGAAGAGCCAGGAAATGTGCCATTAATTTACTATGTTATTAAACAGAGCCAAAATGTGTCTGGTTATTGCTGTAAACACGCTCATGAGCTCAGTTCGACGTGACATTTCTAGTACGCTCTGGAGGAAAAGCATTAATCATTTTTTCCTGCTGTAGTGTAACAGGTATTTCTAGTACTGAGCCGGAGGAACTACTGTGTTAGTGCTGCGTTTGCTCTTCTTATCGCATGCTCTGACGAGAGGAACGCTGGGAGATGTTCAGACACGAACCAAAAGCTTTGCCACCAGCAGATGAAGCTCTGAACACACATGAACAGGGCTTTGACTTGTTCTTATAATCGAGAGAATCTGTTTCAGATCAAATTCCAGCCAAATGAAGACAGATTTGAATAAGGAAAATAAAGCAAAACAAGTTCATTATGAATGTTTGTGTTTAAAAATTCAGCACATTCTCCACCCTAACTGCCTTTTCTGTCTTTTTGTTAGTTTTCTAGTTTGTAGCAATTCTCTTTACTGGAATCATGGTTAGCAAAGTGAACCAAAACTAAAACTAAAACAATCAAACAAACATTAACTGAAATAAAATTGAAGTCAAATAAATTAAGCATAAAAACTTAATTAAATTAATTGAAATAAACCTGAACTGAAATAAAATGAAATACAAGAATAAATTAAACTTAAATTTTATTTCAAGTATTTATTAAGTTGTACTAAATTAAACTTAAGTTGTACTAAATTGTACAAATTCTGTCAAAAATTGGCATAAATACTTTAAAAGATTTTCTATGATTATTTCTGTTTATTTGTCAGTGCTGAAATTAAGTGGAGGGAAATGTGATAAATAGTCAAAAAATAATATTTTAAAAATAGGCATAAATGCTTATGATCTATTTCTGCTAATTGTTTAGTGCTGTAATATGGAGTTAAGTGTGTGGAAATGTGCTAAGTAGGTTTTTTAAAACCTAAAAGCTTCTTAAATATGTAATAAAAAAAATTATTTCTTCATCCACTGAACAAAGACAAATCTCCTGCACTTACCTGGACTGGCGCTGATCGGGTTTGTTTCTGTCTGAATGTTCTGCAAACACACACACACACACAGAGCAGTCAGAACGGATCATTAAATGACTCTGTTTGTGTGGACGTCACCCACAAATAACAGTGTTCTTCACTGACAACAGCAGATTGAAGACATTATTGATGTGACGCGGATGTTTGCTCTACAGAAATGTTCTGATGGAGATTGTGCTGTCTGAGTGAAGGGCAGCTACTGAAAGATCCCTTCACACTGAACCCAGAGAAACTGAGCTTTTGTCTGAGAAACTACCGCTGTCATTACAACAAACCACAGACAGAGACACAAAAGCCCTGAAACAGACCGTATCATTACTGTAGTGTGTGTGTTGGGGGGTCATGATCACATGACCTCAGACTCGAGTCACATGACACAGTCTAAGCTGCAGGTTTATCTGCTAAATTCTCCAATACGTGTCTAATAAACAGAAAACAGTACTGCTGAATCAGCTCTGTGTTTGTTCATAACATCCGGGAGACGCGGTGCTTTTATTTAATGATTATTGACTGTTGGATCTCACCTCATGCCTGTCTTTTCACACGCAGGTGAGAAATTCCCCCGAGGAAACAAAGCTGAGCTACTGGAGCCAAACTCGAATTCACATGATAGTTTCAGACCAGCATAAAGCCGATTCATATTACATATTATGGAAAGAGGAAACAACAGTCCTCTTCCTTCATTTTCAACTGCTACACAACAATGAGCAGACATAATAGGCCTCTTCTAAATATTTATATTACATTTAAGTATATAATATATATAGCACACACACATATATATCTATATATGTAACATTACATTTATATTTTACATTATAAAACAATTATAAATAATTGTTTAATGATTATTGCGCAGTTTAAATATAATACATGGTACATTTTAGGTACATTTTAACCCCTATTTTAATCTGTTGGTGAACAAACTTTAAAATTAAGACCAAAGAACAATTTTATTTCTTTTTTTATTTGAATATCATGAAATAATTTTACTAATTATTTTATGACTATTATGATCTCATGGAATACTTACACCTACCACAGCAACATTAAAACTAACTAAAGATGATCAGAACTGATAAAAACATATATAATAGAAAAAGAGAAATATAATTGAATAAAACTAAACCAAACCAAAACATATCAATTTATAGCTATAAATTTTGTTTTCTGAACACCGTGACACGAGATATATAAATCACTATTATTTTTATCATTATTATGGCGTGTCATGAGCAAATTAGTTTAATTTATTAAGAATATTTACACTTTTACTAGGCTGATGTGATGATGAAAAAGAAGTGACCTAATATATACACTTCAATCTATAATTTCCTTGTTAATGGTGATGTTATGGAAGTCTGCGCTGATTATAAACGGGTTATGTGTTTGTGTGTTTGTTTGTTTGTTTGTTTGTTTGTTTGTTTGTTTGTTTGTTTGAGTACCTGCGCGCCGCCGTCTCGCGCCGCCGGGCTCGCGCAAACGCTCCTCGTCCTCCGCAGCGCGTGACTCCGCCATACCGAGAGAAATACGGTTTATTTACCGTCTAAAACACCAAGACAACCGATCGGAACGGCATTCCTCTTAGGAAAAGCGTAGGAAAGTCGCTCCAAGTGCTGTCGAACTTTTAATCCAGCGGGCGGGAAGTTTCTCCTCACTGATGAGCGCTCGTTCGCGTTCGTATTTGATGTTGTCATAAGAATTAGTTTCTGTTTTTATCTAAACGCCTGAAGAAACTCGGAGCGCAGTATCAGTGCTGTCGGGACGCACGGACGTCAACAGGAAGTCCTTCTGTCCATGTGAAAGAGAAGAGGGAGGCGCCAAACCGAACAATACATACACATGAGGATGAGGAGGATGAGGGGAAATGTTGTTATTTAAAAACTATCATTTTTAAGTCATAATACCAAATACTAGTCAAAATAATCGCTGAAATAACACAAATGGAAGTGAGGGAATAATAAAACACGACATAAATGAAAACTAGCAAACTTTTCTGAAACGTTCTCAAATCATCTATTTTTGGGGAATTGGTTTCTTTAAAAAAAATAAATAAATCAAAAACGTTCCCAATTTACATAGAACGTTCCCTAATTGTTATTATTAGGTTGTATTTTTGTCCGACACCAAATAACGTTCAACGTTGCAGATATGTTTTGTGCCAACCTACCAGGAACCTACAGTACACAAAACGCTCCCTAATGGATATTTTTGTATTTTTTTGACCAGATCAAATGAACGTTCCCAGAATGTTGCAATTATGTTTTTATGACTTTAAAAAGGGAACCTACATAAAACGTTGTTTTAACGTTGCCAGAACATTGCAGGGTTTCTTTTTCTTTCTTTCTTGTTTTTTTTCTTCTCCTTTTTCTCTTTTCTTTTTTGTGACAACCTAAAGGTAAACAAAACATTAACCATATAATTAACGTTCCCTCTTTTATTTTTTGGGACAACATAAAGAAAAACCTTTATAGTACGTTTTATTTTACAACCAGACCAAATTAATGTTTTATATTTTATGTACGTTTAAATAGGTTTTATATTTTATTTTTATGTATTATTTTTGTTTTCTAAAGGGAAAATATACATAGAACATTTATGGCACCAAAAATGGTGTATTTGACCTAGATTCCAGCTTACTCTGCTCATTCATCAGCCAACTTTATCAGGTGCATGTAAACACTAATAACGGAGAAACTGATTTGCACTTCATTTTTCCAAACATTTCAGTATTTTTGTGTTCCGTCTCTTTCTTCTGTCCATGTGAAAGAGAAGAGGGAGGCGCCACCGAACAATCCATACACATGAGGATGAGGAGGATGAGGGGTAATATTATTAAAAACCATCTAAGACCAGCCAACCAGCTTAGGCTGCTTTTAGCATTTTTTTCAGCAGGGAATATGGTTGTCAGTCCTGTATTGAGTCCTTAATACAGTTACGTTTGCACACTGTTATTTAAGGGAGTGACAACCGCATTCTGTAACCGAATTCACACCTGTAAATTTACACACTGTGTGAACAGAACAGAACTGGACAACTAGGGCCATGTTCACACAGCAGCAGAATACAGTTGTCAGTCCTGTACTTGAGTCTCGAAATGTCTCGTTCACACAGCAGCTTGTGATAAGTCTTTCAGTTTTATGGACTTATGGCCATCTTTGATATTACTTTGGTCGCTGTCGCTATGGTTACTGGTAAGGAATGTGGGTTTGACTCCCGTTGCACGTTCATACCGGTTCATACAGACAAAACACTAGTCAAAATAATCGCTGAGAACTCTATAATAACACAAATGGAAGTGCTGGAATGATGTAGCAATGAAAAAACACGACATAAATGAAAACTACCAAACTTTTCTGAAACGTTCTCAAATTATCTATTTTTGGGGAATTGGTTTATTTTTTTAAAAAATAAAAAACGTTCCCAATTTTTTTGTTTTGTTGCATAGAACGTTCCCTAATTGGTATTTTTAGGTTGTGTTTTTGTCCTACACCAAATAACGTTGAACGTTGCAGATATGTTTTGTGCCAACCTACCAGGAACCTACAGTACACAAAACGCTCCCTAATGGATATTTTTGTATTTTTTTGACCAGATCAAATGAACGTTCCCAGAATGTTGCAATTATGTTTTTATGACTTTAAAAAGGGAACCTACATAAAACGTTGTTTTAACGTTGCCAGAACATTGCAGGGTTTCTTTTTCTTTCTTTCTTGTTTTTTTTCTTCTCCTTTTTCTCTTTTCTTTTTTGTGACAACCTAAAGGTAAACAAAACATTAACCATATAATTAACGTTCCCTCTTTTATTTTTTGGGACAACATAAAGAAAAACCTTTATAGTACGTTTTATTTTACAACCAGACCAAATTAATGTTTTATATTTTATGTACGTTTAAATAGGTTTTATGTTTTATTTTTATGTGTTATGTTTGTTTTCTAAAGGGAACCTATACATAGAACGTTTATGGCACCAAAAATGGTGTATTTGACCTTCTTTTCTAGATTCCAGCTTACTCTGCTCATTCATCAGCCAACTTTGTCAGGTGCTTGTAAACACTAATGACGGAGAAACTGATTTGCACTTCATTTTTCCAAACATTTCAGTATTTCCGTGTCTGTCGGAAGTTGAGAGCCTCCGCGCGGTGTCGCTGTTGCTCGCGTGTTTCTGCTTCGCGAAACATTTTATGCGAGTAATTTGCGCGTCTGTGTAAATAACCTATATAGCAATGCGAATATCAGTAACAGTAACGAACGTATAACATAAATATGACAGACTTTTAATGAGACACATGTTGTTTTAAGAGCCACAGACAGTAGCGAGCAGAGATCTGCGCATGTCTGAACATCCAAGTGAACTCTTGTCCTTAAAAATCTGATTTATTCGAGGGTAAAGGGTTTTATCTGACATTCATGGCGTTTATAAATCACGAGCACACAACAACTGACAGCTGTCATTAAAGGCTTTAATGGGACAGGCTTTACACACACACACAGAGAGAGAGAGAGAGAGAGGCTGTAATCACTCTAATCTCTGTGGAGTTGCTCTGTTCTGCTCTCACAGTATGTTCTCAACACATGAAGGCCTGTATTGTATGTCAAACTGCTTTCATATTGTTATTAAGGTTCTGTAAGACAGAAAGTTCATGCATTATGGATCCTTCAGAAGATAACGGGACACACAGGGCAGTTTGATGGAAATACCTGCGTCACTGGAGGAAGCCCGGTGAGTTTCAGCTCAGCTTTCTCGCAAATCATAGTCTATTATTACAGAATCTGACTTATTTTATTACATTTTATAAGTCTCTGAACACTGAAGTCCTCATACAACAATTCTTCAGCTGACCAATGGATAATTCAATTAAGCAAAAATAGATTCAGAGGTGTTATATCCAACACTGGTTAAAGTTGTTGACCAGTTTTATTAATAGAAAAAACATAAATATATATAAATTAAAAATAGTCACAGTATAGTATAATGTTGATGTTTCTTGTCTATGGCTTTTGCCTTTTAATTGTAATGTTGAATACATGTAAAGCAACCTCAAAAAGTATTTGAACACTATAGTTATCATTATTATATTTTATTAATATTTTGAATTAGTTGTTGTTTTTATGTTTTCTGTTTTGATTTTTTTTTTAAATTGTAGTAATTTTGTTGTTTTTGCAGTAATTTTTATGTCTATAGTTTTTTATCTATTTTTATTCCAGGTTTAGTTATTTTAGTACATCAACTTAAAATGAATGAAAACAAGCAACTAGATGAAATAAAATAAGTTACATTTTTAGTATTTAATTGTAATATTTATGTGTGTATATTTCATTTTATATTTTGTTTAGCTGAATAATTTAATTTATGATTTTTTTCTTTTTGCATTTATATTTAATTTAATTAACAAGATTATTAATTTTTTTGTTAACTATAATAACTCTTCAGTACAGTCAGAAATATCTCTGTGTCATTCATTAATAAACAAAATATTAAACCTGTAGTATTGTGTGAAAGAAGTCTACAGCTGTGTGAACAAGAGAAGAACTGATAAGAGACAAAGATCAGATACAAATGTCTAAATGATGCAAAAAATCTGCAGACTGGGACAGAAATAGAGATTAATCTTTGTTTCTGTTTCAAATTCTCGCAATAATAATACGATACGATAATCTTTCGTACAGTACTGTTAATGAGTTCTGTTTATCTGAACCTTTTTCTTTATTTTATCTGACTTACTTCATATCCATGCACTTTTTGGCATTTCACCAATGAGGCTGAGATTGAAAATTGTGATGATTTCTATTTATCAACCATGTTGATTACAGACCAATTTTAGTTTAAAAATATATCATTTTTGGGGGGGAGCTGAAGTCAGTTTTGAATATACAGATTATTTCAATTCCATCTTCATGTACAGAAATGTCATCAGTATAGCTGCTGTGCTTTTTGTGTATTTGTTAACACAGCTGAACACACACACACACACACACACAGAGGTATTGAATTCAAAGCAACAAAAGAGCTTTACAAAGCAAACAGATACACAGAAGATCCATTTATTAAACAGCATCTGTGTATGAACTGACATCCACAATCTGTTTATGACGCCCAACGCCATGTATTTGCGCGAAACTGGATATCGCGTGAGATTTAATGATTTATTTAATCAGGAATTGATTGCATGGTGTAGAGTGTTTGTATGAAGGTGGTTTGGTGATATTACTTGAATAGCAAAGTTGCTGTGTAAGGTTAGTAGGAAATTTCAGTTAATAAATATATTTTCTTTCTATGTATTTATTGTTAACATGCACTAAGCAATATGTAATATATGATATTATATATTATTTTTGAATTGATTTATTTTTAACATGCTTTAAGAAATGTGTTATGTGTAAAATATAATGGTATACCTGTATATATTATATAATTTTTTGCATTTATTTATTTTGATCATGCATTAAGGAATCAGTCACAGTGAGGCCGAATGAGTCTCATGTTGACTCCGGCGCACGTGTGTTCCTGCTGTGTGTCACCGTCAATCATCAATCCTCTTTACCGCAGGAAATGAAATCACAGCGCTGTCTTCTGCTGATTATCAGGACTCGTAACGCTGAGCATCAGATTAGTTCACTCACAGATGGTCTGCTGGATTTGTCTGGATATTTTTTTCTCTGTGTCTGATGAACTGAACTCTGGTTTGAACCCAAGTCATATACAACACAGACCGTTTCAGTGCAGCTTTACAGGAAAATACCGTGTCAGTGTTGTGTTGAAATATATTCAGTACCAGTTGTACAGGAAAAATGCAATAGTTCAACAAAAATTAAAATCAGATGAAAATATCTTCATCTTCGGGCCATTTATGTGAGTTTGAAATGTGAGAAATGTGTCTCTGCATCAGTGTCTCAGTAATGAAAGTGAATGGGTGCCGTCAGAATGAGAGTCTGATAAAAACATCACAATAATCCACAGCACTCCGGTCCATCAGTTAACATCTGGAGAAGACAAAAGATCAAACTAATCCAGCATTAAGATGATTTAGTCCATAATCCATAACTCTTCCTCCAGTGAAAAAGTGCTCTCTCTTGTCGTTTCACATCAAAATGAATTATAATACTTATACAATACTAAACTCAATATGTTATTATTGCATACTGTTTTATAATGTACTACAATACTGAGGTGCAGATTGCCTATATTTGCAATAAGTGGTGTAAATTGCAGAAAATACTGCAATTTTAACAGTTTAAATAGAATCCATTGCTTTTTGCACTTAGTGTAATTAACATATCACTCAGAAAATATGCTATTTTCACTTAGTATAAATAGCAGATAATTGCTTTGTGTTTAGTGTACATAGCCGCTGCCTGAGGTAAGAGTTCCTAGGAATGCTGTGGAATGTTGGGAATGTCGGAGAAGGGGCCTCCACCCTGTAGTGTGTGCTGCTGTAGGGTGGAACTCTTCCTGTTGTAGTCCTGCAGAACTAGAGCACTGCTCATGAACACACAGCTGTTTACTGTTTCTCTCTTATTTTCATGTCATCTGTCTGAAGCGGTCACTCTTGCGCCTGCAGGTCCTGCACGCTGAGATGCCCTGAGACAGAGAGTGACGCCCATCAGAGGTGCATTATGGTCTAGCTCCGCCCACTCTCCATCAGGATGTTGGCCTCGGTGGTCTCTGGAAGTAACGGAGGGCGAGTGCTGACCCTGAAGGGCGTTGACCCGGAAACATGTATGATCGTCTTCAAAAACCACTGGACACAGGTATCTATCTATCTATCTATCTATCTATCTATCTATCTGTCTATCTGTCTATCTTTATGTCTGTCTGTCTGTCTGTCTGTCTATCTGTCTGTCTATCTATCTATCTATCTATCTATCTATCTGTCTATCTGTCTGTCTATCTGTCTATCTTTATGTCTGTCTGTCTGTCTATCTATCTATCTATCTATCTGTCTGTCTGTCTATCTATCTATATATCTATCTATATATTTGTCTATCTGTCTGTCTGTCTATGTCTATGTCTGTCTGTCTGTTTATCTATCTATCTGTATGTCTATCTATCTATCTATCTGTCTGTCTGTCTGTCTATCTATCTTTATGTCTGTCTGTCTGCCTATCTGTCTATCTATCTATCTATCTATCTATCTATCTATTTGTCTATCTGTCTATCTATCTTTATGTCTGTCTGTCTGCCTATCTGTCTGTCTGTCTATCTATCTATCTATCTATCTGTCTATCTATCTATCTATCTATCTATCTATCTATCTGTCTGTCTGTCTGTCTGTCTATCTATCTATCTTTATGTCTGTCTGTCTGCCTATCTGTCTATCTATCTATCTATCTATCTATCTATCTTTATGTCTGTCTGTCTGTCTATCTATCTATCTATCTATCTTTATGTCTGTCTGTCTGTCTATCTATTTGTCTATCTGTCTGTCAGTTTATCTATCTATCTGTATGTCTGTCTGTCTGTCTTTCTATCTATCTATCTATCTATCTATCTTTATGTCTGCCTATCTATCTATCTATCTATCTATCTATCT
>JAUMHE010000039.1:1898191-1914544 GCA_032359235.1 Enteromius mattozi | reverse complement strand
GTGTAGGACAATACCACATACAGTCTGTACAGTATAAACACCATTACACCTATGGAGAGACCCCATAAACCACAAATACCAACATGTGTGTGTGAGTGTGTGTGTGTGTGTGTGTGTGTGTCAGATACCTGATGATGGGTTTCTGTAGCTCAGGTTGTGTGTAGTGAACCAGATGTTGTAAAATCCCCCAGAGTGATATAGGGATCGTCAAACACACAAACACACCCGCGATGAACCACGCTTTAGTGTGTGTGCCCACCTACAACACACACACACACACACATCAGTAAACACCATAGATAGATAGATAGATAAATATTTGCAATAGATAATACAATGTTAACAATGGATAGGCATATATAATAAGCTAAATATACAATATTTACAATAGATAGATGGATAATAAACTATAGAATATAAATAGGTAGATAGGCCTACCACAAGACAGGACACAACAAACTGTACACAATACTGTAATACAACAAATATAATACATAATATAAACATATATTTACAGTAAAAGCAATGTGTCTATGAAATGTCCTGCATCATCCTCAGAAACAGCAGCATGTTATGGTGTTTAGTGTGCAGCTCTAATCAGGTTTTAATGAATTTGATGATGTTTAATGAATCACCTCGGCTCTCCGCAGCTCCCACGCGCACAGCGGCAGCGCCACCGCGAGCACGAGCACGAACAGCAGCGCGGCGAGCGGCCGGATCCAGCGCCGCCAGACCGGCATCTTCACCGACACCGAGCCGCGCCAAGCCTCACACCGACACGCTCGAGCGAGGACGCTGCTCACGAACAGGGCGTGATTACCCCACCGGGCAAATCACGAACCCCACTGTTGAGAAGGCTTAGCTCATTAATATTAAACAGGAGATGCTGACGTTGCTAGGTAACTTGCTTGGAGCGTCAGAGCACGTACACTAATTAAATATTCATGAGTCCAACTTTTGCAAATTAAAAAACGTAATCTAATTAATATTCATTCATTTGAACGTAACATTAGATGTCTTCTATATGCATAAATTATGTATTTTATTGTTATTGTTTTCGTTCTATTTTAGTTAGCATCCCTGATAGCACACGTACATCTAGGAGACGTCTATTTGACATCTCCATTTACATCTGCAAGACGTATAATTTAGGTTGTTTGCTCAAATGCAATTGGACGTCTCCTTTTTGATGTCAAATAGACGTCTGTCAGATGTCTTTAAGATGTTTATGATTTAGAATGTATGTAAAACTGATATCTGTAAGACATCTGCCAGACGTTTGTAGACAGCAGATGCTTTCCAGATCAAGAGATCTTTAACAGACATCTTGCAGACGTACGTGTGTTATCTGGGATATGGGGCACTTAATAAAATGTGTAAGAAAAACTCTGATTTAACTACCAAAATAAGTATTGCAAGATTTGCCTAAATAAGCTATGCTGTTATATTTGGCTATAAAAGCTAAATCAATTTCAAGCCAAATTAAAGTCAATGAATAAAAAAATGTAAATGGATATTGTAATAGATATATAACAACCGATTACTATACTTCTCCGACACGAAACAAAACTATAGATGTTATATAAGTTATTAAAACTCATGTTTACCCTCGTAATTCTGACAGAAACAATTTCCTTGGGAAAAAACGTTCCGCCTCCCATGGAAAAGTCAATTCTGTGGGAATAAAACCATAATCCTGTCTCTGAAGCTGACAGTTTCACAACCAACAGACCACACACTTTGATAAACACACATCAAATATTTATTTACTACATCTTTAAAAGGACATTTCATTTTACAGTCTTCTCACAGCTGTCTTCAGAGCTACTGACTAATTTAAACAACATTGCTGTATTTAGATGAGAGCAAAACAGCCATCACGTCAAATCCCTATGAAAATAATTGTGTATAAGCTTCTAATAAATTGCTTCACTTTATAGGGTTTGATGGTCGACCAATCGAGTTGTGAAAAGTAGTGATTTGAGAAACTGAGGCTTGCAAACAGCTTTAAAAAATAATTCAGGTGTTCCGAATTGCTCTACAGCGGTGTAAACTCACTCCAAACATGCATAACATGCTGCTTACAAACCAACTAAAAGTGTAATCTAGTTATAGTTATCATAGTTTTTAGTGAATGAGCCTGAATTCTGTGGCTACCGAGCTAATAAAACTAATTAAAGAATAGTTCACAAAATGAAAATTCTGTCATCATTTACTCACCCTCAAGTAGTTCCAAGTCTGTATGAATTTCTTTGTTCTGCCGAACACAAAGGAAGATATTTTGAAGAAAACTTGTAACCAGGCTGTTTTGGTCACCATTGACTTCCAGAGAAGGGAAAAAATACTATAGAAGTCAATGGTGACCCAAAACAGCCTGGTTACTAACTTAACTCAAAATATCTTCCTTTGTGTTCGGCATTCATACAAGCTGTAATAACATCTAAAAATAGTTAGACAAGCATCCAACTACAACCTCTCAGAAAGAAGTCAATGTATAAATAATATTTTTGTGCTGACGTTTTGAGAACATTATTAGTTTAATGGAAAAAAAAAAACTAAACGATTAAAACACATTCAATGAACAATGTAAATAACGTTTTAAATTTTGAGAATATTGTTAGTTTGTGTAACATTTAATAAAACGTTAATTTATAAATAACATGTTTTTTTGTGCTAACATTTTGAGAATGTTATTAGTTTGTCTAGCATTTCGAAAAACAAGACATTTCCGAAAAAAATTATCAGTCTAACAATTTCAAAAAAGTTAGATGAAAGACTAAAACATTTTAGAAATCACGTTCCACGAATGACGCATACATAACGTTTTTGCAAGAACGTTTTGAGAACGTTATTACGGCCCAGAAAACGTTCTATAAACGTTACTGGAAGAACTTTGAGAAAACCTTTCCAGAACATTCTGAGAACATTCCCTGTTAGCTAGGCAGTTTGTGAAACACGTTTAAGTTTACAAAAATATGATGCATACACCAAAAAAGAAGCACTTTCTTTGTCATAATAGTATGCACACAGTTAACCAGTGCAGTAGATATAATAATATAAATATACATGTTGATATCTCTGTGTTCAGGGTTGAATCAGCGAGTGTGTGTGAGGTCAGTTGTAGCTGTCCTTGCGCAGCGCGGTCCGGTCTGATAAGCCGTTCTGATCAGGGGTCTTGTACTGGAAGCTGGTCCCGTTCAGAGGCACGACGCTGCTCAAGAGTGATCCGCCCGGATAACACCAGCAACACAAACACGACTGACAGACACAGAGACAGCAGAGGTTAGATCATCACAGCATCACCGCGCTCGCTTATTACTCTCATCACAGCTCTCTGTACCCTGAAGCAGTTCTTGAACTTCTTGCTGACGAAGTAGAGGATTATGGGATTGATGCAGGAGTTGATGGTGGCCAGATTTATACTCAGGTAATCAAACACCAGCAAGAAACTGAGACACAAAAACAACACCAAGAGGTTCAAGAAGATCAATAAAGATAAACGTTCGCAAAATACACATAAAAGAACTGCATTTTTCCAGAAGCAGCTACAGGACTATATGTTGCGTTATTATATATATATATATATATATATACTATGGCTTTGTGTGTATCAGCTTTATTTTATTACAATTAATTAAAAATGAAATCATTAAAAAAAGGTTACTTGAGATAGAAAATAAAAAAAACTTTTTTATTACAATTATATTATTTATTTTTTTACAATATTTAAAAAAAATAAAACTTAATTTAAAAAGACTTTTAAAATCTAATTTAATTTATTTTAATTAATTGTATTTTTTAACATTGTTCATAGTATTGTTTTAGTCCAACTTCAAGCTGTTTTATTAATGTTTAATTTTTATTTTTAAGTTTTAGTTTAATATTGTTTAAATTGTGTTCATTTATTCTTAATTTGTATGTTAGTGAACATTATTAATGTTATTTTAACAATATGTCATGGATTTTGATATTGTGTTAGTCCAATTTTAAAAGTTTTATTAATAAGTTAAATTTTTGTTAATGAAAATTTTAACTAATTAAAATAATAATAAGATTTGTGTTAGTTTTAGTTATTTCAGGACATCAAGTTAAACTAAATTAAAAAAAAGAAAAAAGAAAGAAATGGCAACTAACTGAAATAAAACAAGTTATTGGTTTTATTTTAGAGCTGTCGAAGGATTAATGATAATAATAATTAATTTCATATTAATATAATATGTGTACTGTGTCTGTCTATTATGCATATAATAATACAAACACATACAATATATACTTTGAAAATATTACCACGTATTTACATGTCTAAATTCATATAATTTATATTATAAATAAATATATTTAATATATAAACATATCATATTTTTTTGAAATATATACATGCATGTGTGTATTTATATGTCTGTGTGTGTGTGTGTGTTACTTCAGCAGGTCGCAGCGGCCGACGTCGTTCTGAAAGTAAACCATCTTCTTGAGGATGCGACTGAGATGTAGCGGAAACCAGCAGAGAGCGAAGATCAGCACCAGAGAAAACACAGCCTTCGCCACCTCACGCCTCTGCTCTCTCACACACACACACACACACACGTTAGTTCACAACGGTCTCAGCTGGGTCATTCAGCGCTGAGTGTTTGTTCTTCACCTGCTTGAGGTGTTCACTCAGAGAAAACTTCAGGCTGCCCTTTCTGTTGCTCAGCATCTCACAGGTCATGAGTGTGTAGAAGACAGCCGTACACACCAACGGCACGCAGAAGTAGAAGCCAAACAACCACCAGACCTTCACGTCCCTGTAGAACTATACACACACACACACACACACACGATTATATAAATATACTTATATAAATATAATAAATTAATGAAAAAAATTACCAAATATAAATAAATATAATTTTACATTGATGTTGTTTTGTATAATACTAAATAATTATAAATCTTTAAAATATAGTCAAAATATAGAATTTTACATATTTGTACTTCTATATAATATACTACATATCATATGAAAGTTTAAATATAGTTTATCTAATATATCTTGTATCCTGAAATCTCTAGAAATATACAAAAAAAGGGTTTTTGAACTACTTTCTGTTTATTTATTTTTATTAGAAAATGTGAAAACACAGACATAACTTCAAATGCTTGTCTTTATTTTACAAAGAGAATACTAATTACAGTAAAAATGTTGTTAGCAGTGCTAATAAATGTCAGATGTGAGGAGCAGTGTATCAGAAATCAAGTGTTCTTACCGTCATGAAGGGCGTCTCTGGTTTCAGCATGCAGGTGCGGATGGTCACGTTGTTGTAGTCGAAGCTCACCATTTTGAAGCCAATGGCCTCTGGAACGGCCAGAACTACAGCCAGCAGCCAGATACACACGATCTCCACCGCCGTCGACACTGGGATCCCTACACCCTGAACACGGCTCCAGGACACCACCGCTCGGTACCTACACACAAACACACACACAAACGGAGACACACATAAACACAGGCACACAACGCGCACGCACACACACAGAGCAAGTAAAGAGCTGTAAACTTTGAGTAATGTTTTAATCACAACGAGAAAACAAGCCAGTATTCAACATTCTGTTTCTCTCAGAAGTACATCAAAATACAGACATAAAGTTGGTGGCAAACTTCCAGTTCATATGGACTTTAACATCAAATAATGTCAAATTAATAAAAAGTTATTTGTAGCTTTTAAGAAAACTGGGCATTTTAATGTGTTACATTTCAAAACAATGTTCTCAGCATTCTTATATCCTAAATTTGTTAACTGTATGAAACATTAAACAAACCGCACCTTCATTCTGCTTTATCTGGTTTTTACTGTAATAATGTTCTCAAGATGTTAGCACAAACGCTAAAAACCTTAATGCATCTCATACATATAAACATTACACATTCTTCAAGGAACATTTTTTTATTTACATGTTTCAGAACGTTCAGGGAACATTAAAAATGTCAGGGAACGTTCCCTCATTGTTTGTGAAATAATAAAATGTAATGTTTCTACGTTTGTGTAACTAAGAAAATAAACAATTAAAATGTTTTCATGGAACATTCAAGAACACATAGAAGAGTGTGTGTGTGTGTGTGTGTGACGCCCTCTCTGTGTGTGTGTGTGTGTGTGACTCCCTCTGTGTGTGTGTGTCTGTGTGTGTGCGACTCCCTCTGTGTGTATATCTGTGTGTGTGTGTGTGTGTGACTCCCTCTGTGTGTGTGTGTCTGTGTGTGTGTGTGTGTGACTCCCTCTGTGTGTGTGTGTGTGTGTGTGTGTCTGTGTCTTACCTGTCCACACTGAGTGCACACAGATTGAGGACTGTTATTCCAACTGATGCTTTCTGTAGAAACGGCATGAGTTTGCACAGAAACAGACCAAACACACTGTCATCAAAGGGCCACCGCATCGCCAGCAGCTACACACACACACACACACACACACACAGACTGTCAATGCATATCTTCAAAACCTGTGTGATATATATTTAAAGACAAATGAATAAAGCACTTTTATCTTCTTAACAGTGTGTGTGTGTTGTGAAGTGCATCACATGTGTGTGTGTGTGATTGAGCGTGTGATGAGTGTTAGACTGATAACTTTCCTGAAATAAGTCTGACTGACCCACTGCTGCACGTCTACCTCTGTGTTGTTAGTGTTCAACTAAAACTATTAAAATAAACACTTTCATTAACTGAAATAAAGCTAAAATATTTAAAAACATTTTTAAAAATAATCTTTTAAAATTTCTTGTATGATAAAATATCATTACACAAATGTAAACAAATGTAATGTTTTCTTGAAATATACAAATATAATTACATTCATGTATTTATTTTAAAATAAATGTATTATATTGTTATATATGTTTAAAAACATTTAAAAACACTATATAAATAGTACAATATAATATATATTATTCATTATATTGTGATTAAATAATAAATATATATGATAATGTAATAATCATACATAATAAATATTTTCTAAAATGACACAATTACATTTATCTATACTGTATTTACCTTATTTAATTATATGTAATTTATAACTTAAGTAATATTTTGATTTGTATGTAGAATCCAAAATAAAATGAATAAAACTAATAAATAAAATAACTGAGCTAAAATGAGTTTAAAACTGACATAAAAAATGTAAAAAAAAAATAGTTTAATAAAATACTTATAAGTATTAACTAAACTGAAACTCACTTAAACTAAAAAGTTTTGTTTATTTTTTTTTAATGACCTACATTTAATATAATATTATATAGACTAATATTAACACTGTTCATATTAACATATTAACACTAATATTAACACTGACCTGGGCATCTGAATCATAGACCGGTGAAGCAAATTTTCCTTAACCATGCACTACTTAAAACCCATCCCCCCAATATTTACATGAATTATCTGATTGGCTGGTACCTTGTAGACGTTGATGGGGATGTCGATGGCGATGTAGATGAGGTCTCCTAGCGCCAGGCTGGCGATCAGAGCGTTCGGCCCGTTCCTCATGGTCTTGTTGAGGTAGATGATCCTCAGCAGCGTGGCGTTTCCCACCATCCCCACCACAAAGATGAGGCAGGAGAGGACGGTGTTGACGTATTTGAACAAGCCCTCGATGTAGGTCCTCCTCAGACACGCCGGGGGCAGCGACAGCGGCCGGACGCGCACCGACCCCGCCGCTCTGGGGTCAGAGGTCACACGGCTTGACCAGTGACCTGAGCCGGGAGCCGCCGAGAGCTGGAAGCCATCGGATGAGTTTGATTGACAGTTTCCTCCGCCAATCAGCACCCAGGATACGAGGGCCGTTAGCAGGACTCCTGAGGGCCGCATCGTGGATCAAAGACTGCTATTGAGTTCAGCGGAAAGTGTCTCTGTACGGGACAAACAAAGACAAACTGTTCGCTCAAAAACCACATTCAGTCACAATAGACGTCAATGGGGCGGGACTATAAACTTATTAAAAATAACCGTTTTTGAAAAATTCACCACGCAAACAAAATGTACTATTTTTGTCTTGTTTTCTAGTAAAAATATCTATGCGTTTAAGTAAAAGGACTGAAAGCATTCTTCAAATTTTGTTTGAAAACAACTTAAAAAAAAATCTGCCAATGGGGTAAGAAAAAATTATTTAAAGACTAAACAAGATTATTTTTCTTACCCTAATGACAGATATTTTTACTTGTTTTAAGCAAAAACTAACAAAATTTGTAGAATTTCAGAAACCAAGACAGTAAAAGTACATGCGTCTGATTTTTGGAAGATACTAAGGAATAAAATAATTTTTTGCACTGACTGATGATTGCTTTCGTTTGATATGGGAATAATGCAATAAACACAATAGATGTTTTCGTAGAGGAAAATGCAATCGTCAAAACAGTTAAATTGCTAAAAAGGAGATTTTGCTGCTTATTGCATTTGAAAGAGCTGAAACCTTCTCATTAAGTTGCAAAAGTGTTATTCCAGTTTTTAAAATGATAATCATTAAAGAAACATTGAATTGTATGATACTGCGAATGTTTTAAACATTTTGAAACAGCTACTGTCATTTAAAAAAAAAAGGGATGAACATCCAACTAAAACGTTTTAGAAATAATATGTTCCATAAATACTGCTTTTGTGCTAACATTTTGAGGACATTATTAAAGACCAGATTCCCTACTAACGAAAAAATGTTCTGAAGAAAGCAGTTTAAACATTTAAAAAGAGATGCAGGAATGTCTGACTGAAACCAAACGCAAAGAAAGTTTGTGACCAGGCTGTTTTGGTCACCAATGACTTCCATGGTATTTTTTTCCCTTCTATGGAAGTCAATGGTGACCAAAACAGCCTGGTCACAAACTTTCTTCAAAATATCTTCCTTCGGGTTCAGAACAAAGAAATTCATACAGGTTTGGAACTACTCGACTCATATTTTGTTAACTGGGTCTTTCTCTAAATATTAGCATCTCTGAACCCTTTAATTAATGGAAAACTGGACATATTAATGTTCTCTGAATGACAAGTTGGATGTACTTCTAACATTTTGAAAATGTTATATTTGTTTTAGAACAGTTGGAGAACATTCAAAAGTAACAGTGTTTGCGAAATGCTAAAATTTAATGTTTTTGGAATATCATTTCATTTTTAATGTATGCAAACACACATTTAGACCTAATATATTACAGTTTAATATACGTCAGACAGCTGCTCACACATGTCAGTGATTGTGTCTTCTCTGGAAACTCAGTGGAAAGCCACAAACACACTGTTCACATCAGTTCAGCCGAATCACATCAAACGAACTGATTCACTTTGAACTCCAGTGCACCAGATCCTGGGCTTTTCTTCAGTCTCTACTAGATCTACTGAGACGTCTCAGTTATTTCTCATAGACGGACTAAATAAAGAGTTTTTGATCCTCAGAAGTGTCCTGATCACAATCATCTCACATCAGTGTCACTGAGATGCTGTTTTTGTTAATATTTTCAATTTATTTTAGTTTTATTTGTTTTCATTTTCATTTTAGTTAAAGTTTTAGTGATTTTATTGCATGATTCCTTTTTATGTACATATAATTTTAATTACATTTTACTTTGTTGCATCAGTTTTTAGCAGTTTTGTTGCATGTTTTGTCATTTTTAATACTTCAGAATGTGTATATATATATTGTTTTAGCGGAATTTATAGCTAAACTTTTGCTGCATGTTTTTGCAATAATTAATATTTGTTTTTAAGTGCTTCTATTTTTATTCGTTTTTATTTAATAGTTTTAGCACTAGAAATAAAAATGAGAAATGTTTTACATGGTTTTAGTTATGGTTAGAGTTTCAAAATAAAGATCTTATTGTCTCAATCTTCTCAAAAATGTTCTGCTATCCGAATTAATTTCATAACTCTTACTGTATGTCAACTAACCAGCAGTTTTTATTACTCTTTATAAACTCTTTACTTTAGTACTTACATCTGAAATGCTCAAAAAGCAGTAAAAGCGTGAGTAAAATAGTATAAAACCATGGTTTAGTCAGAATCGAAGCGACAGAAAGACGTTCTGTGATGAGCACAAACACACACTGACCTTCAGAATGACGCTGATACACTCTTCTGTCCGTGTCTGTCTCTCTTTACAGACTGAAGCTCTGTGAGCTGAGAGCCGAATCTTCAGTGGCTAAATCCAGAAGAGCAGCAGGATCCTGTGAGTGTGTGAGAGAGGAACAGATGAGATATCTTTAAACGCTCTCTCTCTCTCTCTCTTATCTGTGGGACATGGCCTTCCTGACTCTGATTTCAATTTTAAGAGACACAGAGACCTCCCCTACATTCTCTTCAGAACCTTATCTAATCATCTTATGAAGGAAACAGAATAAACACTTCTGAAGAGTGTGTGGTACACATAAACACACACACACACACAAAATGCTTACCTTTTTTTTTTTACCAGTCAAAAGTTTGGAATCAATTTTTCTTCTGCCCAATAAGGCCCTGATATCTTGATTTCTTATTTTTGATTTATTTGATTAAGAAATACTGTAAACAAAAATAAAATAAATAAATAAATATATATATATATATATGATTTAAATCGGCTGTTTCCTGTGTGAATATGTGTTAAACTGTAATTTATTTCTGTGATGCGCAGCCAGATTTTCAGCGTTTTGGGTTTTTTTCATTTTATCACAAACTTTTGAATGGTAGTGTATCATAGTCTTTGTGAACTTATTGTTTATTATTCACCTTATTATTCATTATTGATAATAATCAGAAATGTTTCTTGAACAGCAAATTAGAATGATTTCTGAAGATCATGTGACACTGAAGACTGGAGTAATGATGCTGAAAATACAGCTGAACATCACAGAAATAAATTACACTTTAACACAGATTCACACAGAAAACAGCTGTTTTAAATTGTAATAATATTTCTTATTTTTTACAGTTCTTGATCAAATAAATGCAGCTTCAGTGAGCTTCATGTTTCAGATACTAGAGTCCGATAAACACTGCTCCATTCACATCAGTCAGTGTAAAAGTTATAGTCAGATTATTATTAACCTAGTTCTAAATCAAACGCTGATACCCGCGGTGATACTAGTGAATGGACTATAGAGACAGGTCAAAGGTCACCCAGTGCCCAGAGCCAAACCACTGAGAGCAATTACAGGCCTGACCTCATAAACTCTGACCTGCAGGGGGCATCAGCGCACACACACACACACACACACACACACACATAATGGAGAGAATTTATTAGAGAGAATAGATTATACTGAAATCTGTTCTATTAATTTAAGCTTCTGCAGTTTTAGTATACTGAGGTGATTTTAAATTTGTTTATTTATATTCTGAATTGTTGCTGCATGTGAAGCATGGCCAAAACACAATTTCCAGCTACGGCTGAGCAGTTAATTATAACCATAATATTTAATATTTTCTATTTTAAGCTTTAGTAATTTTATAGTGTTTTTGTATTTTTTTGTTTGTTTAAAAAAAATAAAAAATTATTATTACTTTTTTATTATTATTATTTTAAATATGGCTAAAAATTAAATATGCCACTTTGGTAGCTGAAATCAAATACGTTTAAGGGTTTGTTTGTTTTTTCATTTAAAGTTTCATTTAAACTTTTACTTCAAGTGACAAACATGCTTTTTATTGTTTTAGTTTTAGTCTACTATAATCCTGCCATGGCTTTAATAAAACAATCACACATCAAAAGACTTATAAACTGTTTTAGGTTCATTTTAGGTTACAAACAAATTGCATTTTTCTTAATCAGACTGTGTTTGTATCTCAATTACAATCATCTGCTACTGGAAGGAAATACCAAAGAGCGGAAAATGTGTGTGTGTGTGTGTTCTCATATGGTTAACAACACACCAGATGCCCAATATGATGGCAGCGTGAAGCTTTGAGGGTCTCTGAACGGAAATAACATGAACAGTATATTAAACCAACAGCAGAAAGACTGAGTTTTACACAGTGCACTAAATCTAAACCATGCTTTCAACTTCTATTTATCATAAAACCAGACACAACTGATGTTCTGTGTTATAATTTTGTGTCTTGCATTAATGCTGTCGCAACTTGATTTGTACTGTATCTGATAAATGATGAACACACATCTGAAGGACTGCATGTGGATCAGCAGAAGTTCTCCATTAGCTGTTTACTGCGTTAATATCTCTATCCGTGTGAATACATGTGAAATCGTCTCATAAAGCAGCTTTGAGAGGTCTTGAGAAGTCTGAGAGGAGCAGAATAATCAAACCACAAACGTGCTAAACAACACCAAACGCTCTGAAGTAAAGATTTTCCATATAAACTATAGCCACTCACAGAGATATTGAGGATGTTTACTGCCTGAGGAAGTTCACAGATATTATAAATCAGTAAAACTAAACGCAACAACATGTGTGTGCTTCTTAACACTTCTAGTATCTATAGTTTAATCTGCTTCTCCCATTTGCTCTTTTTATCTGGAATCTCACTCTATCTACAATAACATACAACATTCCCTTCATGAATATTCATTACAGTATATACTAGTAAGCGTAGAAGAGAGCAGGGTGCAAAGTAACACTTTTTGACTCAGTTAGGATTCAGAATACAATTTAACACTTGTCTAGTACAAATATGTCGCCTTTTTTTATAATTACAGTGTATATGTGTTTCTTTATTTATCCCCTTAAAAAAAATAAAAGTGAAATGTGACAACATGCCCCATAGGTGGCGTACATTGTAACATCTGAGGGGCATGTCAGTCCATCTCATTAATGCGTTTAAATAATATGCCTCAGTCATTCTTGAGACATAGGACAAAACAGGTCCTGCAAGTGTAACTGCTATAAATAAAAATATTTTCACGTTTTTACATTTATGAGGGATTAATAATAGAATGTATTTAACACAATTATCACCTTCAATTTATTTATTTTTATTATTATACCAAATCTATGCATCTAAAACAGTGTGTCCAGAGAGAAGGGTTCAATCATTCATATGCTTTAAAATGGATAAAAATATTTTAATGATGAAAAAAAGCTTGTTTCATCAAAAGCAACACTTGATAATATCTCCTATCAAAGCAAGGTTGTTTTTTAATGACACGTGTGTTTCATAAGACTTTAAAGTTGCGTCCTCACTTTTTGTCAACACCGTCAGACATTCATAAAAATGTAATAAAATCTCTCTGAAGAGTACATCACTGTCAGACAGGCTCTGCTGAGTTTTATACTTTTACAGTATTTTAAATCCTAATGGTAATATTTCCTGTCACAACCATGATATTTCAACACCATCTTCCAATTTCTCAGGAAACTATCTGAAATATTAAATCATTTTATTCTCCTGAAGCAGGTTGAATTAGCATCTAGCATCAACAGAAAAAAACTGGCTACTACATGAACTCTATTTATTTTGTGAAAGAAGTGCCAAATTTTGTCAACACCGTCAGATTGGGTGTTTTGGTGATATAACAAAATACTTAAATTTGACTCTTGAATAAGAGCTTTATGTACAATAACATACTCATTGTTTGTTTTAATACAGTAGTTTATCTGATCCTATAGTTAAAATGACTACAAATTCAGGTTTTCACCACTACCGTCAGATGAATATTTTGATAATATTTGATTATGCTATTTTATATTTGGAATTGTTGATCTCATGTGAAAGTGTAATCTGTCTGCTAACATGAGAATGTGTTTTGAAATATTAAACATCTTGACTGCTGTTAAAGATAAAGTTGTAATTATATTACTCAGTCCAAGGTAAAAAGCACATTTTGTTAAAAAAAGAGAAAAGTTGGATCAAAGCATAGCTCAGTAGCTTAGTACATATAAGACTGTATATGCTCTTTAATTTGTCCAAGTACAAGGATTTTTTCTTCACTTTGGCACCCTGTTTTGTCCCACTTCTCAAGAATGACTGGCCTAATAAAAATGTGGTATTGATACGCAAAATGGACTTTGTCGTATATATGACACGCACGTGTTTGGCGTGCAGTTATCGCGTGCATATGATACGCATCTACTCTACAGTTTAACATATGTGTTTTTTATTTTCTTTTTTCTTTTTAATAGTAGTAGTAGTAGTAAACCCATGGTTGTTTTTTAGTGTTTAAGAGTGGATAAATACAGTGTGCTTTTGGATTAACAGACCATATGCTTGCCTAGATCAACTCTGAATAAAGAAAACAGCGATTTTTTTCTGTTTGTTTACTAGTGTGTTATTATTATTTGGGTAAGTTTGAGTCTGATTTGAAATGTGTAACATTACTTCCGCGTTTCGACAGCAGGTGGCGCTATTGTACTTACATCACGCGCTACTGCAACTACACTTAAATACTCCTTTAATATGTTTTAAACAGTTCATTGAACTGTAACTAATGAAATACCCGATACTGATAATTATGTAAATGTAATAGAATTATGTCAGATGATTAATCTTCCGTGTCCGAGGGGCGGAGACACGCCACAGCCGCCCGAGAGCCGCAGATCTTCAGAGGCTCACGAGGACCAAACACACTCGGAACGGTAGGAACTTCACTGCGTTCATTATTTCTCATATATCTTTCTAGGCTCTTGATTTGAATCTTTCATTTTGTTGTTTCGTAGTAACTGAGAAACCTGTGCTTGCCAGATCTCTGTCTGTGCTAAACTCGAAGAACTGATTTAATAACGTGTTGAATGTATTTGGTATTTGGTACAGAACGATATTTTTAATATTAATCAGCTTTTATTTCTTTGGCTGGAGATTCCACAATAACTAACTATGGGTTTTGTGCATGTACCATAGGATCATTTCAATTTAATTGTGTATGAATACGGTTATCAAATAGTATTGTGGTATTGCAATGTTAATTTACTATGTTGCAATGCACAGCACTTATAACAAAGGAGTTATATTTAAAATGCAGCTCTTTCACACTATCAGAAATGCAGTGAATATTGTGACAAATACATAATGCGATTACATACAGTCAACTAAATAAATGCATGCCTGTAAATGGCTTATTGGCGTGCTGCTGTTATGTTATGGTGTTGTTTTGTGGACAGTCTTGAAGACTCAGTAGTGAACCTCTCAGCCATGTCCACTTTCAAGGGCACTAAAGAGGCGTCAAAAGTGTCAGAGGGCACGGTGCCCAACCCTGCGCTTCTGGGACATGTTGCCCTGCCAGGCAGCTGTTTGGTGTATTAATAGGGTCTGTGAGGTTTACACCATCACTTTCACAACCTCCAAAGAGCTGAACTCGATTTGTTTACTTTGTGGCTTTAATCTAACAAAGTAGATTTCTGAAGACGTGCAACTCGCCCTCACAATGTATTGTGGTTGCCAAGGTATTCTTTGAGTAATTCTAGTCATTATAAGAATAGAATGTACCTTTTAAATAATTCTGTCTAATTTAACATGGACTGCTGAATGCTATGTTTTTGTTTTAATATATAGATTAATTATTTTAGTTTTGGATTTTTATGCTTGTTAGACTATTGTGTATGCTGATGTGTGAATGGCATCAACTTCTGGTTTGATTGAGTTTTATGCAGCTGCTCCTGTAGGGAGCTCACTAGGGTTTGGAACAGAACCTCAGTCTGCTGTATTTTGAGTGTTTTCTCGGCTGCTGGTCTCCATATAGGGAGATTTCAGAGTCGTAACAGGTCAAGGTCTCTCATTTGGTTCAGCAGATCACTGTGCTGCAGCCAAACGTCATTCTAGAGATCAGAAGAGATTTCACCGCAATTCAAAACCATACCTTAGACAGGATCTATAAAGGCATGTCCTGTATATGAGGCTAAATCATTAAATATTGGTAATGCAGTGGTGTGTATTATATTATTCAAACCAACGGGCACCAATCAAAAACTGCTAATTGTCATATCTTTAGATTTCACATGACTCTTAACTTGATGCTCACATTAAACGATCACATTTTAACGATGAAAAAGACAGGTGCATTTATAGTTCCAGCTCCATTTAATTTTTTGTAATAATTTAATAGTTGTTTATACATAATTTATGTCTGATAGAATTATGATTATAAATAGAATTTAGTTACACAAAAAATTTAAGTTTAGGATTAAATCTATATAGAAATTTTATTCAGATTCGAGAATCAATTTTAAATCGAATCAAGAGATTTTAAATGATTCCCCCCACTACTACCAATCACTCTGACAAAGCCCTACCACTCAGAACACCTTGACAACGCCATAACAACCACTCAGAACACCTTGACAACCCCCTACCATTCAGAACACCCTGACAACGCCATAACAACCACTCAGAACACCCTGACGGAACACCCTACCATTCAGAACACCCTGACAACGCCATAACAACCACTCAGAACACCCTGACGGAACACC
>JAUMHE010000039.1:1866294-1888416 GCA_032359235.1 Enteromius mattozi | reverse complement strand
TGTAGACCCCTCCATGATTTCTAATTAAGAGAACTTGCAAAATCACAGGGTGATCAAATACTTATTGACCTCACTGTGTATATATATATATATATATAATACATTTGTTGTTGTTTTTCTTGTTTAAATATTTAAGATATTTTAATAGATAATTGATAAAATGTTTATTTTTAAAAATGTTAAAACTTTGTTTTGTTGGTTGCCTGGTGAATTTTTTGTATTTATGATCACTTCTTTCCATGAACCTTTCCAGATGCAAGTCATTGATGACTCTATCTCTCCTGTTCACAGGCTGTACAACGGCAACCCCGTCGGCCAGCAGTTTGGTCCTAAATGTAACCGTGGTGACCGAATCGGTTGTGGTATCTATGCAGACACTTTCGATGCCGGACTCGTCACTGTGTTTTTTACAAAGAATGGCAAGGAAGTGAGTCTACATGTCTTGGTACCAAAGTCACAGCACATGTCACCAATTTACAGAAATACGAACGTACATTCTTTGTGTATTGCTGAAGAACACTGCTGTTGAGATGTATGAAAATCTTTAAAAGAATGCTAATAATGCTACTCAGTTTCCACATAAAAATGTAGCAATACCACTTATTTCTTCACAATAAGAAGAAATGTTGTTTAAGCACCAGATCAACTGGAGTAATAATGCTGGAAATTCCGCTTTGCATCGCATTAATAAATTAAAATGTAAAATACATTCAAATATAAAAATGATTTTAAATTTTAATAATATTTCATAATATATTTTTATTGACCAATAATTGCAGACTTCTTTTAAGCACTTGAAAATTTTTACTGACCCTGCACTTTTAAATGGTAGTTACGTTAACTGTATAAAATAACAATGAACTGACATGTGTGTGTATATATGCTTTGAGTAAAAAAAAATTCAAACATTTAATTAATTGCAAGGTATAACTATGCCTATGTAAAAAATAATTAGACACTATAGATTTAAGCATTCTTTAGCTAATCACATAACATCTGCATCCGAATATGATTTCTATAGTCTATTGTGTGTAGTGGTTTGGTTTATTACTCCATTACAGTGGTTACAAGAATCTGTAGAGATAAAGTCTTTGAACACACAATAGTCTAGTCTTTAAATTGAGGGTTGTTTTCTGATGACTGGTTTTCCTGCAGGCCAGATAGTAGGGTCAGGAGTGATACAGACATCATTTCAAAGAGCAGTCTTTATTCTCTGTTATAATGTGCTGTAAAATAGTGGTTAACTTTATGGAATGCTTTAACAGAGCTCTCTTTATGTGTGTGTGAATAAAAGGTGGGGTCAGTGGTGGTGCCAGTGGCTCCAGATGGGCTTTTCCCTGCCATTGGCATGCACTCCCTTGGTGAGGAGGTACAGTTGGACCTGCAGGCGGAATGGGGTTCGGAGGAGGAGGACAGCGTCATGATGGTGGACAGCCATGAGGATGAATGGGCACGCCTGTATGATGTCAGAGTCAGCGGCACGGTGAGTGGGGGATGGCCATCGAACACCAAACCAAATGTGAAACCAGTGAGTTTCATAATCATTTTTGCCTCTGTAGAACTGTGGAAAATGTGATGAGTTGAGTGCCGGCATGGTGAACGACTGTAAAGTAAACTATATTTTACACTGGGTTAATTGGAAGTCATATATTGTTAGGAATTAGTGCTTGCTAAGAATCTGGATTCCAGTTGCCATATTTAGGCTTAAGGATTCTAACGAACCCTGAACCTTGGCGGACATGAATGATGACGTTTCACAGCTCATTTCTGAGTAGTTGAATGTACAATTTTCACCCAGTGGATGAGAAAACTGGCTCAGGGGTTTGCACTAAAAGAGGAACATGAGCTATATCTAGATAATTTGTGGTGGTAGGTTTTGCACAGTTTGCAGTACAATGGCATTTCACAGTATTCACGGTTACTAATAGAATGTCTCATAATTTCTTGGCGCCAATTACACATTGTTTCAACCACATATTTACACGCCATTGCCATCAACCAGAGCCTCATGACCGTGTTTTCCTGGTAAGAGAGGATCGTAGAATTCTATTTACCACCCACATTTGTTTTTTACTTGTAAAATCAAATCCTGCTGTTTTTGTTCAAACTCTTGTCATTCACCAACCATTCAAAAGTTAAGTAAAGGGTAAGTAACACTGTGTCTACACCGAACACGACAAATGTCGCACTGCACTGCAACCGCTAAAGTCTGTCTACACTGGACGCGACAAAGCAACCATTAAAAAACATTTGTGTCGATACGTCATAGACAGAATGCAGCACTAGTTTTCTGTCTGGAATTTGTCACGCCGTATTGCATTGCATCCAGTATAGATAGCAGATAGCTGTGTTGTTAAACAGTTCTGCTTAATACTTTTGTGGAAACTGTCACACATTTTTAAGGATTCTTTGAATGCAAAGTTAAAAAGAACAGCAGTTATTCGAAATGGGAGCTTTTTTTAACATTTTAATTGGCTTTACTCTCATTTTTAATTTGTTGTAATGCATCCTTGTTAAGTACAAGTGTTAATTACATTTAAAAAGAAAGTCTTACTGACCCCAAACCTTTGAAAGGTTGTGAAGTTCTAACATTATTGCAATTAATAATGTCTCTTTTCCCACCATCCAAGCCTTTTAGTGTTACTTTAATGTAATCCCTGCTTAAAATATTTTGAACCATCATATCTCACAGGTTTTCCCCAATAAATTATGACAGGAATGATGTAAATCCAAAAACCACACATTACTTTACTTCCTGTCAGCCATTTACCAAGTTGAAGTTATCATCATTCCTAGAAAAAAAAAAAAACAACACTTGGGGGAATGCGATGATAGAGGAGTCTGCCGAACCCCAATGTATGTGCGGCTGAGTGGAGGCTACTTTTTTTCACCTGTAATTCCTCAGAGTAGTGTTTAGATAAAGTTGAAAGAAACAAGCGGTCGTGTGTTTGGATTGGTTATGGAGCAGAGACCTCCCAATAGAGTGAGACTCCGTTGCAATACGTGCAGATTTTCTTCTGGGAAAAGAATGTGTGCCCATTGTGCTCACCTTTCCATCTGATGCCTGGACCTTCCTTGGCCTATTAATGCTATACTGAGGTCATGAAAGCATTCAGCATAAAGTGCCGCACTGTTGTTATGCTTCACTGGGCTGATGGCACGAACTGGGCAGCGCAGGCCAGAACTGGCACCAGACCATCTTGTAAAAACTCAATAAGAGGACTTACGGGGTGCCAAGGAATCTTTTTGCCTTTCTAAAATGTGGTTTTCTCAGTTGTGTGCCTTCTCTGTGAGTCCCATTGGCTTGGCGAGAGGGTGTCCCAAGACTTAAACACTGCTGATAAGGGCATGTTTTAACAAGAACCCGAAAACTTTGGTAGATGGAACCAAGTGCGAATGCCCAGTGGTTTAGTTTCCACTGAGTTTGTTTCTTTCAGAATTAGCAATCTCGCTACAAGATGGATTTTGTGCAAAGCACATGCTGTCAGCGGCATGCCAATAATAAAATGATTCTATCGTATGTTTAATAGCTGAGTTTCGTTAGACCGCTTTTGAAGATGCTTATCTACTACTCCTCAGGCACGATCTAATATAAACCAAGACTTACAATGTTGTTTCGCAGTCTGTCCATTTTGTGGCCTGTCTCCGACGAATCCAACATACTGTCTGCGGCTTTCAGAACACCACCAGTCATTCCCTCCATTTATGGAGTAGCTCTTGTCTTTCAGCAATTGTTGGTAGGAGTACATTTCCAATTTGTGGTAAAATGATTTATAAACGTCTGTTTTTCAGTAAGACATTGGAAAAACAAGTGTATTCCAGTATTCGTAGAACAGATATCAACGTCAGTGTCTTAAATAATGCTTTTTTTTATCAAACCAAAGGGGTATTCCACAACTTTTTATGTGATGTCACTATAGAACAGTGCAATGAAATTAATGGGGCGAACCTTGAGCGATCCAAGGAAGGTTAAGGAATAATTTGCACAGCAATTAAAGTTCTGTCATTAATTAAATCACTTTCAAATACAAAAGGAGACATCAGAACATTAACTTGTCATATGACTTATGTTTTCTTTTTTCTTTGGAGTGTTACAAGCTGTTTGTGCATAAAGTCCGTACCGTTTCAAACCCAAAGAGAGATTCTTTCTAAAAGTTAAGACTCATCCACGCTTTCCTAAAACGAAACTGTGTGGGAAGATTTGCAGAATGTCGCTCAAATGTATACGCAAAGAAAGAAGGCATAACTTTTATTCTCGTTGTAGTGTTGTTGCCGCCCTCATGTCGTGGAGACGCTGTGTGTTTCCATATATGGTAAGGGATGTAACGTTTCTGTCGCTAGCTTGAGATATTCAGCTAATCATGATGCACTACATAATCATGCAGAAATGAGTTGCGTAGAAATGGCCCTCTCCCACCCCTGCAGCTTATCTATAACACACTCAGAGGGCTGGCTGTACGTCCCTTCCCCTGGCGTAACCTCGACTTTGCTTTTCAACCTGGAAGAATGAAATTCCTCAGAAAAAAACAAAAAATAACTTATATTACACACCATACATTATTGTTGGTCCTCTCTGCTCTGCCTTTCTGAAAATGTTCACTTATTGATTAACATTTATGAGTGCTATTAGTGTTTTCAGTGAACTGTAGTCTGTTCATATGTTCACATCTCAAAAAATGTTTTCCCGGGTTTCTTGACCCTTAGCTTAACTTTGTGTTTCATCGTGGGATTGACGTCAGTGACGCCAGACCTTATTGGTTGTTGTGTGTCTTGTAGTTAATTGTGATATGGAAAGCCTGAACATGCAAAACTGAAGCGTGAAACATCTCCTGAAGAAGAAGAAAAAAAATCATACAGGTCTGGAATAGCACAAGGGTTAATAAATGATGACAGTGTTTTCATTTATGGGTGAAGCATCCCTTTAAGTGCCTTGCTCTTGAAGAAGTGCTGGCAGATCTGATTACGATAGCACTAATTTGCCCTGTAAGGCGGTATTTAGATAAGAAAGTATCACATTCTGGCACAATGCTGTCATCATAGAAATCGCTAACACTCCTTGGTTTTATTTATTTTTTTATTTTCTGCATGCTTTGTCATCCATGTTCATGCATGCGATAACAGGGGAAATATTTTGATGTGCTTATTAGTGCAACTCACTGTTGTAACAGATAGCGTGAGATGGATGGTATTTTTATGCAATACTTACAAATAGCTCATCATGGCCGTTCCCTGTCTGTCATGTATGTGTGCATGTTGATGCTTAGGTGGATCCATTTGGAAATCGTAAATGGAAATTGGTTTTAAGAATTCTAAGTAATCATTTAGCAGATTGTTGTTTTGTAAAAGTGGAATTAATACAAGAATTAATTAATATATTACCATGAACCAAGATTGAGAAAGTTTAACAATATGCACAATTAGTAATTATAGAACCAAATTTATTTGAGAATGCTTTTTAAATTTTAATTCAGTTCCGGAATTTGATTTTTAAATTAAGGTAGCAGACAGAATGTTCGTGATTCATAAGTTCAAATGTAAAGTAGAATTAGAATTATGAACTGAAATGTGTATATTTATAAATTTATGTAGAAAAGTTCAGCTTTTAAATTGTAACAGTTTTTTATAATAATAATTTATTGTATTTTTATCACACGAATGCACATTATTTTTTTTTTATGTATTTTGATTTAATTTGTCTTTGTACAACCCAGGCTATCATGCAGATCACTGCTGTCCAGATAAGATTATTACTTTCGGTGGAAGATCCCTTACACACGTGAACTCTGGGAAACTGAAGATTTGCTGACTCCTTCACTTCTCTTTCCAGTTAGAGTAAAGCCACTAATTAGCCCATTCCCATCTCATTTAAGTGGTCTTTCTTGGTTATTCTGGAAATTCTGTGTTAAATTTAGCATTAGTCTTACTGGATCTGGCAACTTTAAACGAGTGCGAGGTCTGCCACCATTTCTGGTTAAAATTAATGCATGAAAATAACATCACTTAAGTAACAGTCACAACATCAGCCAGAGAAAATTGCAATCAAATGATATGGAAAATGGTGGATTAGCATGGTTTACTCAGATCCATAAATCTTTAGGCTAAACCTGATATATGTTGCCAACATCTACAGCATGAGCAAAATTGAGCAATGAATTGTCACACATAAGTCACCCCTGCCTTTGTGTGTGTGTGTTTGTGTTATGAGAAGGCGTTTGGCTGGCTCCGCTGTGTACGTGCGGTTCTATGCGAACGCACGGCAGAGATCAGTTCAGCTGTTACTACAGCAGAGCCTCTGCCCACCGACTAATCTCCCTACGGCTCTGCGAGTGCCAGACAGCAACCTGGACATATCCACATCCACACCAACACTGGCATGCACATACTCACTTCAACAGCCTTACATACTGCTTCGTACTCATGCATGCACTCACCCTTACTCACACGCACTCTTATGAGCTGGTTGGGAGTGATAACGTCTAAGAATGCTGGCTTTAGTGTGAAGATTTATGGTCCTAAACTCTTTGGCCCATTGTCTATGAGAAACAGGTTTTTTTTTTTTTTTTTTAACACTTCAGCTCAGAGTGTTTGTGGTTTCGTCAGGCCTGGCAATGTTGCTGAGTGTCTGAAACTGACGGGGTGACTCAAAGGGTTCAGCCTATTACTGTACATTCCCCCGTCCCAGTCAGAGAAATGATTTAGTCTTAATGTTGTACACAAGAAAACGAATGACAGTCCTCAAACCTTCTGGCGCTGTAGATGTGACTGTGGCCTGGTTAATTCTAGTTGGGCTTTCAGAGCCACACTCGTACAATTAAGTCTGGACGGGAATTCGTTATTCATTATCATTATGGCCTGTTTAACTGTATTACTGTAACACTAACCACTGTCAGACGGTCTTCATAGTTTCATCTTGAATAAGCTACCAAGGACATCTGTTCCTGCTCTGCTCTTCTTTTTTGTGTAACATCCCTACAGCGCAGCTGGATGATTTTCTGTATTTCCATTCGGTTTAGAGCACTAGTTCATCTGATGAACCTTTTAGTGTCCATATCACTGGACTTTTTGGTCAGCCTGAGTTCATCTGTTTCCCACAACAAAACGGTTTCATTTGAAACTCGGTGTGTGAGGGCACTGGAACATCGCTTCAGCCCTCGAAGGGAACTTGAGACTGTGAGAAAAAGGAAACAATGACTTATCTGTGGCAGGGAGAGGTTGTTAACCTGCTTTAACTTGTAACTTCCTTTGCGTTTGCATCCTTTTTGATAAAATCAATCAAATGCCATGTAGGGCGAAAAGGAGAAGGCCTGACTCAGTATGGCATCAGATTTGAGCTAAAGAAGCATAATTTATGACACTGTTTATCATATATTGGAGATTTTAGAGTAGGTAAGAGCTATGTATATGTCAGCTTGGAAAAAGGCTGCTTGGAGGAGTTACCAAGATGAACTGTCTTGGTAATGGATATTTTACCTCTATGAACTCTTTTCAAACTAAGTCTTTTCAGAGACGCTTGATTGATTCAGGTTGTTATTGAAGCATAGCTAGTAGAAGTTTAGCAGTTGGCTTGCTTTTTTTGGCAATCATGGTCTTGTGACCAGCTTCAGAAATATTTAGCAATCAGAGCTAGTAAGCAGAGGCCTGCTGGTTTGATACCCAAGAGATCCATTATCACAGTTTTTTTTTTTTTTTTTTTGTTTGTTTTTTTAACCAAGGCATTTAACATCAGGTTAGGTTCTCAGCTCCATTCTGTTGTGAAATCACATAAAATTTGCAAAAACAAATTCTTGACCCTGTTAGGAACAGGGTTGTTGGATTATTATTGCAGTGGATTTGCAGGAAATGAAATATTTGTGATTTATTAATATTCACAAGTTAAAAACAACAAATCAAAATTTTGGTTTTGGCTTTGTTTTACAACAATGTCCCCTTTGTTAATATTAGTTAACTGCATTAGTTTACATGCATTAATTATAATTAATAAAAAGTGTTACCAATTCAAATGAAAGAAATGATTTTTAATCTCAGTGACCCCTGTTTAGTTTTAGGTTGTTTTTTGTGTGTGCGTGTTTGTCTGGAATGTTTTTCACCATCTGGTTAACAGTCAATAACATGCTCTGGATAATTTTTTACATTTTAGAATTTTATTACTTCAGTGAGCCATTGTTTTCGGGTATTGACAGAAAGGTCAAGTATGTGGCGAATTATTATTTTTAGCTCCTCTGTCATTTCATCATGAACTAATCAAAAGGAAACCCAAAAAATTTTGTGGTTGATGTGCTTCAACGTGACAGCAGTTTTTTGCAGAGCCTTCTAAATATGCAAATGTCTTTTATCACGCTATGTCCGACAGCATCGGTTGCAGCAGTCCTTTGGCAGGGGTCAGTGATTATGTTTGGGCAACGTCATTCCTGCAGCAATAACTGGTAGTGATAGTTGTATCTATTAAAAGGTGGTGAAAGGCTCCACAGATCAGGCCACCGTAAAGATTTCTTTTCCAGCTGAACCAGAGTAGTTTTATTTTGAAAAATAGATTTCTTTATTATAAGCCAAATACCTACACAACTATATCACACTTCATAGAAAAGTGATCATTAGATATTTGCAGTTACTTGTATATTACTTTGTTTTGATAAGAAAAAGTATGTCATGACACCTTTATATTGTTTTACATGAATACATTAATACACAGTACATTTTTTATTTTATTTTTTTGCTCATCTTACTTAAATATAGTTCACCAAAAAATGAATTAGTCATTAATTACTCACCCTCATGTCCTCCCAAACTCGTAAGACTTTGTTCATCTTCGGAACACAAATTAAGATTTTTTTTTTTTGTAATTAATGATACAATATTAGTTTTGGGGTGAACTATCCCTTTAATACATTAATACATATGGTAAAAAGTATATTGCTCATGTAAATTTATGTTATTTAAAGTTTAACATAGTAGTAAAGTTTTGTTTTGAATTAAAACTATTATTGTAGTTGTTATTTCATATTTCACCCTCTCTATATCTTCATTAAATTAAACTTGTAACTTTAGTGCTACTCAAATACCCACTGTTATGATTGGCTAGTGTCTTTGCATAGGAAATCAGTATGAATGCTGACATAGGAGAAAATAATCCAGAGTAACCTTGAAGGGTTTTTATAAGTCTGTATCCAGCTGTTCGATCCAGCCCAGGTAGGTTATACCGCACCCTAAGCTGTAAATATTAAAAAGCCATCAACAGATACATTACATAACTTATCGCTTGGCTGCGGCATATATTTATAGTTTTTAACCTTTCCATCTTTGATTAACAACTTCTTGGCAATGCCATCACCATATTTAACTGATTCACAAATAATCTAAGATTCAGTGTCAAGCTAATTTATAGTCCCTCATTAATGTAGTCAGGCGTTTTGTTAAATAATCTTAAAGGTGATCGTTTACCCAATTCTTTCATCATTTGCTCACCCTCATGCCGTTCCAAACCTGTATGACTAACATTTATATGTGGTGGGGGAAAAAAAAACATTTTTTTTTTAAGAATGTTTGGGTCCAAACAACATTGAGTTCTATTTACTTCAAAGATTACTTAGACATTTTTCAAACTATTTATTTAATTTTTTTTTGTACCACACAGAACAGTTTTGGAGGCCCTTCCACATGAGTAAACAATGACGAAATGTTAATTTTTCTCCATTTAAGCTTCTTTTTCCTAATGCTGAGCTCCTTCGGAAAGTCATGCCGGTTTCCACAGCCAGCAGCAGCACAATTATCTTAATCTTATTAACTTGTCTCAGCGCCTTAAAAACGTGTTAGCGAGGCACGCCGTAACGGTCAAAGACGTCTGTCAAGTGTGCATTTTGCAGAAAAACAATTAAAAACAGTGCAGACTGACATGTTTTTCCAGCTAGATGCAGCAAAGTGGACGTGACGTGCAGTTTTTTTAAATTAAAAACATGGAACAGAGATGAATGAACATGTCTTACGTGACGACCCCAAGCGGTACTTTTTGTGCACAGGAAAGGAGACTGTTCTGCACCATTTTTAATACTTCACCTACTGGGCACCAGTGAACAGGTCTTGGAAGTGATAATCTAAAAGTAGAAAGTAATTCTTCGGTGGAAGCAATTATGTGTTCAGTGAAATGTCACAGTGTTGCAGAAGACGAATTTTTGATAGTTTTTAATAACTATAAATAATAATAATAAATAATAGTTTTTAAAATAACTAATTTAGATTTACTATATGTAGTGTTGGCTTCTTCAACAAAATTTTCATAAACAATGTATCAAGGACATAGAATTCACTTTAAAACCAAGCTGCTCTCTGTTGAACCCAGTGCAAAGTCTTCATGTGGAAATCTTTCACACTCAACACGAAATTTCTGATTGTGTGGATTCCTAAAATGAGTTTTGTCGCTTGTAATTTGCTGAACAGCTGTAAATATGTTCGTTATGTGCAGTGAAGTGTTATCGTGCAATGAACTAGAAAATTCAAAAGGAAAATTTTGATCATCTCATGACACATTTTTTGTAAAAACAAACTAATGAATGACGTTATTCCTGCCACATCTTGTCTAAAAACATTTAGAAATTGTACTGGGATACAGTGATGTAAACATACAAAAGTACTTTTCTATCATAGATCATTTAAAAAATTATTTTGTTTTGCTTATTTAGGACCATCTTAGACAGGAATTCCCAGTGCTACATGTTGAGGCTTTTAATATGTTTTGTCAATTAAATGAGCTGCTGAGTGCCAAGTACTTAACACTTTAAATAACAAGGTGAATTAAGGATGGATTGCATTTCTGACAGACTTTCAGTAAGCGCTAGCCGACAGACAGCTTATAACAACATCATCTTCAGAGATTTTGTCTGAGGCTGTCAAAACATAGACCCTATTTTAAAGACCGAAGACAAGCGAGACGAACATCTCAGCGGCTCCACTTGTGGGTGTCTCCCTCTTTGTGTCCTCCGCCTTTTCTACATTCTCCGCACTGTGACAGGAAGTTGTGGGACTCGCTCGCAATGTTGCACCTGTTGCCGGGGCAGCGGGTCAACAAAACAAGCTGCCGCCCCCACGCAGGTCTGGGGATGGTGATGTTCAAGAGCATGTTGAATCTGTCAGCACTGTCATGCGAGCATGCTGGGAGCTGTTGAGAGCTGTTAGGAGTGGTATAAAGGTAGAAAACCTCCCCATTACTCAGCATCAAGGAGGCAGGAAGGTGTGACTAGGTGCAATTTTGCCTCCATCCTCAAATGAGCAGGCAACTGTCCTGGCACGAAAACTTAGAGGTTGATGTTGAAAAGAAGAGTCGGGTGGAGGCAGGGAAAAAAAAAAAAAAAGTTTTACATCTATAAAAAGCAACCCACATTTATTTACAATAGATGGATATCAGTTCCTCGGTGGGTGCATCCACCAGTGTGCCTCTGGAGATGAGAAGAGAATGTCTTCCGTTCCAGAAACACGCATTCTTCCATATTGAACACCAATCAGTTTAGTTGGATCAATCAAGTCTGGTTTGATCAAAGCAGCGGCTGATTGTTTGCAGGAATTTGCATCTTATTCTCTGTAGTTGATCAGTGGTTTTGATGTCAGCGGGGGATATTCTTGGACCAATGACAGCAATCTGTTCATGGCCGTTTAAAGGCTCCGTTTGACTTTAGCACGCACATTTTCGTGTTTTTCGGAATGTGTGGTCGTTACCAGCATGTGGTTGTACGAGGCCCCCTGTCAGAGTCTCCATCTGACCTGCAGTTGTCTAGCGGCGTAAACAAGGATACCAAAGGTTTTTGTAGATGGCATTGGCAAAATCTTTCCACTGCCCCAATAAAGTGCTGATTCTGACATTGTGAACGGAAATTTCTAAGTAATTAATGACAACCAGTTGAAGTCTGAAAGTAATCACCATGCTGTGTTGCGAGTTTAGAAGCTGTGTTGGGCCAGAAACAAAATATGAGAGAAAGGCTTATAGCCTTTTTAGGAATCGTAGGCATGTGATGCCCAAAAGTGATGTCTGGGTAGGTTTTAAAGAAGTGCCTTTTTTGCTCATTCAAAGGTCATATGAAGGCCAAATTGAAAAGTTAGAAAGTGCATGTGATAACCGAAAATGCTGTTAGATGCTAGGTCTCATTTGAAGTACAGACATTTTGTTCTTTTTACCTGAAGACGCATACCAAAAATGCAGTGTAGGTTGGAATCTGATGTGTTAAAATTAAATTGAACACTTGAAGATGCATCTGATGGCCAAAAATGTTGTCTAGCCTTCTATCTGAATTAAGTGATGTCTATTTACTATTAAATTTAAATTAAATTTACTATTCAGAAGTGCACAAGGCAGTCCATTAGGTTTCATTTTTGAACTTTGTTTATTTGAATATGCGTAGGATGCATAAAAATGTTAAGTGTGCAGATTGTTTAATCTGAAGTGTTTTGACTTTGCCTATGAATTGCATGTTTAAATGCACGTTAGGCATCACTAGGTCGAGACGGTCCATAGGAGATGGCTCATAATTGCATGATTTTTTCCCAACACTGTTAATTGAAACATTTGACCTTATGCCATGTCAGAATGGTTTCATTGGTATTTTTCTTTTCATTTGTAAGGATGGGTGGGGCTGTCGATACTACTCGCATGTCTGTAGTTGAAAGTCCATGCCCCACCCTCACTATCCCATGAACTTATTGAAGACAGGTCAACCTTTTTTGTCTTGTCTAATAATCTTATTACATCTTTGCTAACACACCTGATGGAAAATATCAATCTAAAGATGTGTCATCACTCCTGTGTGTTTGGGTTTGCCCATACTTGAACTCATTTCATGTAGATTATTCTTCTAAATATTCTTCTCTAAGTGCCTTGAGCTCAAAACCATCACTCAAGGATTTTTTTCTTTATATATACACACTGCTGCTCAAAAGTGTAGGGTCTGTAAGACTGAAGTTCAGCAAAGCTGTCTGTGTTTGATCAAAAATGTATTCCTGTGATAGTAAAGCTGAGTCTTCCATATTACTTCAGCCTTGAGTGTCACATGATTTTTTTTTTCTTTATTCTTTGTAACCGTGTAAAGTCTTTGCTATCACTTTTGATCAATTTATTGCATCCTTGCCAAATTAAATTTAAAGTTTTAATTTCTTTAAAAACAAAAACAAAAGCTCATCATTAGTATGTCTGAACATAAAACCTGAAACCAGTTTCAAGATGGCTTGTCATAAATCAAGATCTTCCTTTCCTTGAAAAACTAAGGCTTAGCAAGGTATATTTGCAGTGCAACATATCCGATTTCTCAAATCTGCTCACAGCCAGGCAGACTATTTTTATAGATGCATCTGGTTTATGCCAGGTTAACCTTAAACTGACCAAATAATCCAAGATCCTGTTTCCTTCTACATGAGCAAACAATTAAAAACAAAATGTTGATGTATAATGATGTGTAATGCTCTAAAATGTATCTAAATTATGTTTTTGATGTTTTCTGCTGTAGCTTTTGGAATATGTTGGGAAAGGAAAGAGCATTATGGATGTTGGTCTGGCTCAAGCCCGGCAGCCCCTCACGACACGAAGTCACTACTTTGAAGTGGAGATCGTGGATCCTGGTGAGAAGTGCTACATCGCCCTGGGCCTGGCAAGAAGAGTAAGTCATTTGCTGTATTGTTCCTCCTTTATAAATTAGCTACTTGGTTTAAAAGCATCTGTTAATCAGTAAATGTAGGGAAGTGCATTTGGTCAAGGCCTGCACGAGAAGAGAAGTGTACAGTAAGCTCTGAATATACACCAAGATCGCAAATGCAGCTTCACAATTCGCAACAGTGTCCTCAAAACAGTTAGAGTCTGACATTATAAAATGCCTTGAGGTGTAGAATACAAATAGAATGGTGGTTTGAGCAAATCACCTCAAACAAGCAGTTCACTCAACTGTCATGGTTTACTCATCTCTAAGCCAATCCCATATGCCTTTATTTCTTTTGTCAAATAGTGACCAGTGGCTGTCAAGCTCCAAAAATGCATCGTAAAAGATTCACAAAAGTAGTTCAAATAACTCATGCAATATTATAATAAGTCTTTTTTTAACCTTACGCAGTCATTGTACGAGCAACAGACCAATTATTTACTAAAAAACCTTGCCTTGGGCATATGTTTTAAATCTCACATTACAAATCTCTTTAGAATATAATGTCCTTAAACTACTTTTCAATGTATTTATGATGGTTTTTGTCATTCCGTTTTGTTGTATGCAGTGTAACAATGTGAACTTTATTAGTGTTATTTATATGCATTATGGCCCGGTTTCATAGACAGGGCTTAGCCTAAGCCAGGATTAGGCCATAGTTCAATTAGGACATTTTAAGTAATTTTTATAAACATGCCTTAGAAATTAAAATGAGATGGCAAAGTCCTATTTTTTTTATCTTTTATTGTGTATTCCAGTTTAAATTGCCTATAGCCTCTCAGTGCTCAAGCACATGCCTAAGTGATGATTATCAATGTGTCAAGAAGACTACCTTAACATTACAAAAATAATGTCATCTCCACAGTGGACCAATTAGATTTTCTATAGATACAGATTTTCTATAAATATATTTTTCACGTCTGTCAGTCAAACAGAGTTTTGATTAACTTTTAAATTAATTCATTAATTAATTTTTAGATTAGATATTTTATCTAGTTCATCTAGATGCCAGAAAGCGCACCCTCTTTGCTTTCATTATTTTACAAAAGTGCGATGTTGTGTTGTTATTGTGAGTGCACACCAAACAGTAGACCTATCACAGATTCAAAGATGTATTTAATGATGGAGCATTATTATTCGATTTTTGGTTAATTGTATTTGTACTTTTCCGCTTCCAAACTCTGCACAAACGCTTCAATAGTGGACATTTTTCTAGTTTAATGTTGCAGCGAGTGGCCTGTAGTGTTGCTGCTACTTTCATGATTCAAATAAGCCACATTTTAGGTCAATGATCAAAACGAACGTTTGGATGTCCTGACCAATATACTGTAAACATTTTAAATCCTTTGTTTAACTGCTCTATCTGATTATTAGAGATACTTCTATCTGTATTAGAAAGGAACGGAATGATGGTGGTGAACAAGAGGGAGAATGTGAGCACTGTGTTCATGCGCTTCCTTTTTTAGCGCCGTCAAAATAAAAGTCCCGCCTCAAACATTTTGGCCAAACAGAAAAATTTATCGGCTGATGCCAAATATTGGCTGATAATATTGGCCTTAGCGATATGTGGGTCGACAAGTATTTTTTTTAATAGTTAAATATTTTTGAGTTTTTTGGAACATCAGTCATCAAAGCTCAGTAAATATTGGTCACAAACATGGACATTAATTACTTTAAATTTAATGTTTACAATAATTTTAAATCTGATTGATATTGTATTAATGGTATATTTTGTATTATTAGAATTATTTTATTTTTGTGATAATTTATTTTTCTCATCCAATATTTTGAGACACTGCCTCCCTTGCGTTCCTTAGAGGAAACACTCCTGAAATATGTAGTTTTATTAATATTTTAAATGAGCTTTTATCTTTTATCTTTATATTTTTAGTTTAGTATATCTACATTTTCTAATTTTAGTGCAGCGTTTAAAATTTTTGGTTCATAGTGTAATATCTGTATTTTAGTTTAGCTTTATTTCAATTAAAAAAAGTTTTTAATTTTCAGTTGTAGATAGCTATAACCCTAAATTACAAGGCTGAGTAAATGAGTTATTTATTTACGCATTTTTTGGTAATTTTTGAATGAGCAATTGCTTTAATCAGGAATAGTTAAGGTGGGAACAGGAACGTAACCACCGTGTTGTTCTCTCTTTCTGACATCCTGTACAAGACCATGAGGAAAGTGGAGGGTAATTAGTCTCAGGTTGGGAACGGCAGACAGTAAACAAGCCTGTCATGTTGAGTCGTGCGAGGCTGCTGGTTGCTCAGAGAAACGGAGAGCAATTTGTTATTGTTTTTTTCTAATTTTGATGTTTTCTAGAACTTTGCATCTGCGTTTCATTAAGTATAAAATATCAGTTAAAGCATTGCTGCCTAATTATTGTTTATTCCCATTGGACGTGTACCGTGTTCCCTGCATCCTGTGTCTGGAGAGATGTTTACAAACAATGTGGTTGTTAATTGTTACAACAGCAAGTGCGTGTATCACCTCTGCTGTTTGAGGAACAGCCGCGGAATGGCAACCAGCCTAGGTAACGGCAGGATCTCGGCTGCGGAGAGAACATCAGATGGCCCGAATTATAAGATAGTCTGATCTCTGCCAATCCCACTTTCGGTCTGCGTATGATGGCGGATGTGGGGAGGAAGAGCGGAGCTCTTATCTGCGATCAGTGAACCCTCACCCCCTGTGAACAGGGACTTTAGCTGGCCGTACGAGCTCGTACACATGCATCCGGAATATACACTGGGTTGCTAGGATGCAAGACAAAGATTTTCTTGGTTCTAACGAGGGGCGGAGGTGTGTACCGGAGCCTCAGCGGCCACGTCTGCGTGAATGGGTTCGACCCTTATCACCTCCTGACCTTCCCCTCTCGCACCAACCCTTTCCTTTGCTCTCATCCGGCTCCGTGAGTTTCGGTTTCAACCAGCTCTCTAGCACTTCCCATGGAGCAATCGAGGGAGTGTGTGTTCCTGAAAACCCTGGTGTCCTCATTTATTTTGGAAACATTCACATTTCAAAGTGCAGATCAACTTTTGAAGTGTTCGGCAAGAAACACAATAGTCCATCTGTCACCAATCCATCTGACCTCTTCTGGCGCTCCATTGTATTTTTGGGTGTTTCTTCAACTTTGGCCACTGTTAAGATATTAACAACTGGCTTGGAAAGATTTTGCCTTTAAAAAAATATTTTTGCTGCTTTCCAAATGTCTTGTATTAGTAGATTTTATTCTTTTAACCTTGTGTTTTCCCTCGGAACTGTGGAAGTCCAACATTACAATATGAATAGTTACATTTATAAAACAGATTATCTAAATGAAGAAATAAACCGGTTTTATTATGTATTGTGCATACATATTATGTACGATGTATATACTACACTTTTAAATTTTGAAAGATGTCTCTTATTCTCCCCAAAGCTGCATAAAGATAAATGGTAAAAACAGTAATATTATCAAATAATATAAAATAAAAAATTTTAAAATGAATTATTTTCAAAATATTTTAATATGTAATTTGTTCCTGTGATATAAAAGCTGAATTTTCAGGGTCATTACTCTAGTGTCACATGATTCTTCAAAAATATTCTAATATACTGGTTTGCTGCTGAAAAATTATTATTATGAATGTTGAACACAGTTGTGCTGCTTAATATTTTGTCTCTACTAACATTAGAAATGTTTTTACTATTGCTTGTAAGCCTTGTACATGCCAAATTTTATGAATGTTTTACATTTGAATGCTTTTTTTAATAATTTTTTTGAACGAGACTGTCCCACAACTGCATAGTTTATAAAGTTCTTTTTAGTGTGCTTTGAGAAAAAATTAAAAAGTGACGTGAAAAAATAAATTAATCATTTGTGAACAGAATATTTTTATTTCCAGTCAAGTTGTAATTATGTCAGATTTGGTAAAATGGGTAAAATGTGTGAAAATTGTATGCAAAAATCAAAACAAAAAAACTTGCTGTGAAATGAGCCTTAGCAAGAGCATAAATGCTTTTAATATTTCTATCACACAATATTAAATAAACTGAAGTGTGTGACTAGAATGACACTTTATTCTTAATTCTCCTTGTATACATACACACTGTTGAACATTGTCAGGGGTGATATTAAAAGCAGTGTCAAGCAGCAGATATTAACAATTTTACTTTTACTCTTTCTAAAAGTGCTCATAGTTTATTGTTTCACGATGACAGCAGCTTGCACAAATGCCCTTCCCAACTCCCGTATTGTGGTGGTTGAGGCCAGGTACCCTCTTGGCCTAATCTCTGCACTATATGTCATGTAGAGATGTGCATCTGCCTCCACCGGCAGCCTCTCCGCTACTTGTTGTCTTTGCCACAGTGTGGAAATGCAGGCAGCTCGAGTATCGCACATAAAAGCCCCGGGTGGATCTGATAGCGCTCTGCCGTGGACACATATGCTACTGTTTGTGTTTCTTGGAAGCTCGATGCTTCTCTCTAATGGCTTTTGCAGTCTCCTCAGGGGGCCAAAACGCTATATGCATGAACAGCTCCTCTTCTCAAACAGGAGTATGGGGTATATAATTTCATTTGACGAATTCACCAAAAAAACTGTTATGTGGGTTGCGGGGCCGAGCGGGGTGATTGATGGCTTGTGTGCATTGCGTGGCATGCTGAAGTGTCTGTTTGCTTGTGTGTTTATACGCGGTACATGATATGGAAAGCAGATGTAATCGTACGAATGCACGGAATGCGCTATCATTTATCATGGTGTCAGGGCAGAGATGTAAACTCATTCAAAATTAAGTAATGTTTGCAAACAGTTTACATTGTCATGTGTCATTCCAGAGAACGCCACTCCATTGTCTCTACATGTTTAGAGCTGTTTGTCAGATTCGCCTTAGGTATCATCATCCTGTGCTTTCTGTTGCGCAACTTCATCGCCTAGTCCTGTGCTTTACCTACACCGGCGGACCGATGGATGTTAAACGGGTCATCTTACTTTCTTAGAAAGGGATTTTGCGACTCTCGTTTAAATCATCTGTCCGTTTTAGGACAGGGTTTTTTTGGTCCCCTGGTCTATGTTTTCTCCTCTTCCTTATTAGATAAACAGATGGAGAGATGTCGACTTGAACCATAACACAACCCTCTATCAGCCTTAACCAAAACAGATCCCCTGGTAATCCTCTAGATGAGATTACAGAATGCCAGCACATAGAGCTGCTCACCTGTGCTTTATTGTTGATTTCGTAAAGAAATGATTTTAGGAATTGGTATTTACATTTAAAAAAAAGTCAGCGTTAATGCATAAGTGTATTCTTTTTGCATTTTAATGCACTTCAAGTAGCTATTTTAAAGCATCCATAATAAAAAGAAAAAACAAATGTATCACCGTTTCTAAATACATTTTCAGCACATCTGCATTCTGCATTGATGATGATTAATAATAAATGGTACTTGAGCAACAGGCATGTTAGAGTGATCTCTGAAGGATCTTGTGACAGTCAAGACTGTTGTAATGATGGAAATGGAAATTAATGTTTTATTAAACATGAACTAGCATAACATTTTACAGCATTTATGTATTTGATACCCAATGCATTTACTTTTTGGAAAACAATGCATTAAGAATGTGTTTTTGTAACACACATACAGTATTCAAGAGAATTATTGCTACAATTTTGTGTAAACAGGCTTTAATAGTCTCTTCAAATGACAACAGAGAAATACAAAAATATCTTTCCATGTTGATTAACTCAGCCATTCTCAGATCTTATCAAGATATTGGCTGCTCCCTGTGTTTCTGCTGGCATGGTGTGTCTGTATATGAAAAAACATAACCTTTGCAGCTATGAGACAGCAACACTTGAACCTAAAACAATGAGCTGCGATGCTGTAATTGTTTTCTGGCTATACAACTCGGTTGTCTCTCCACCACATTAATATAAAAGTGTTGAGTGAGATTGTTAAAAGTGAAAGCGTGGCAAGTTCATGTTTACAGTAAATCCATTACTCCCATTGGTATCTGTAAAACCAGACTGTTTTTCTTGCCTAATTGTTAGAATATGTATCTTATGTTTGCTCATTCTTCCTCTTTTTTTCAGGATTACCCAAAGAACAGGCATCCAGGATGGAGTCGAGGTTCTGTTGCATATCACGCAGGTGAGCTGTTAGAAGTTTTTAAAGTGCAATCTTTTGTAATTGGAACAGTCAGTGTGTTTACATGCGCAGTCATTTTTGAGCTACAGCAGGCTTTTGCATAATCTCCAACTATGGTTGCCAGAATTTTACTGTAAAAAAAAAAATAAGGGAGCAGGATTTTAGGTTTTATAGGTTGAACATAAATTTACAGTAAAAAATTATGACATGACACTTACTTTAACAACATTATTATTAATTACATTAATACATTAATAACAACATTAATTTAACAACATTAGATGTTACATAAAACACATGAAACATTTTATTGAAACCCATCAATTACAATAATTTGTTTACAGTATAGTCTTTATCAAAGTGTGCATAACAGTGTACAATTAAATAGATTGAAGGATGAAATACACTTAGTATTTGACATTTTTCGTTGTATGCTCAGCCAGTTATAGTCTGGTGAACACAGGCATGGCATGATTTCATTCAGTATTAGACTTTCAAGGTTTTATTTCAGATTTCGAATGTACTATGTAAAAGTACTCGCTCTATCCCACATACAGTTCTATTTATATAAAAAACAGTCCACACATCCAGATCCTGTTTACATAAAGTTAGTTTTGTTTTCTCCGTTTTGTCATCTCTGCTCGTATTCCTATCACACTTCATGCATGGATTAGCCAGAATTCCTGCAGGTGGTGATTTTTTTTTTAGGCTTTATTATTTGGCTCCTCTTCTCTTTTCAAGCCTACACATCTATGGGCACCATCTCTTCAGAGTGTGGAGGTCCTGGGTTCTGATAAGAGAATTGTGGAGATGAGATGAGTGTGTTGATTAGAAGCAAATCCTCTTGAAAATGGCAGAAGGATAAATAGCCCTATCTAACTCCACATGTCCCATCTTTCAAAGCAGCTCAAAGGAAGTTGACATCGGATAAGATTGCTGCTCAATGTAAAGATGGCAATCTTTATACTCAACCCTGTCATGCCTTCATGCCACTCCACATAACAGATTAGTCACTGAGTATCATCCTGAATGAAACAATGTGCTTCTTTGGTGACTCACAGCCTATTGTTTAAGGGTGAGGGATTTTGCCTGCGAGCCAGATAAACAGTGACGGTTCTGATTTTTTTTTTATTTTTTATAATACATATTTACATCTGTTACTACCTTTAGTGGGTTATTTGGGTTCTTGGGTTTTAGATGCAACAGTAGAGATGTTATAAAATGCACTCTCATTAATCTTCATTGATAGATGTGTGTTTTCCATAATACTTCTGATGCATCTGCAGGCCTGAGTGTCCAACTCCATATCTACTAGACTTTAAGCACTTCACAATTCAAAGTGAGCATAAATTGGACATCAAGATACGACTAGATGTAGGTGATTAGGGATGCAAGTACACATCTGTACCATATTAGTTATTTATATCAATTTATATTTGACATTTAATTGCACTTTATTATTTTGCGTTTACGTTTAGATTACGTTTGTTATTTAAGGCTCACTTCATCTTTAATCTTAAAAACACTAATAATTTAATAAGTGTTAAAAATAATCTTTTTTCAAATCTCAAAAAATATCTACATTGAGGTCATCATGCCTAAATTTGCATTTCAAATGAAGTTTTATTATTTATAAATAATATTTGTCTGTGTGTATTCATGAATTAATGGAAAAATGACATTCATTACATAAAAAAAATAAAAAAAATTTATATAAATGTCAAAACGTAATGTGTATTAAATATAAATATTGAAAGCTATACAAAAAAAAATATATAAATATTTATCAATATGTATGTTATTTTGTATACTTTGCATTTGCTGTTTTAAAATACATAAAAATTCTAATTCATTGAAAATTTATTTTCTCCTTTAATTTATACATTTATGTATATTTCAATATATTTGTCTGTTACAAACAAATAAAACATAATATTTAATATTTTTTGTTAATAGATAGATGGATAGATAGATAGACTAGTCAGACAGACAGATATTTTATTTTGCTTTTAACATATACAGTCGGTACAGAAAGTATTCAGACCCCTTTAAATTTTTCACTCTTTGTTATATTGCAGCCATTTGCTAAAATCATTTTAGTTCTTTTTTTTCCTCATTAATGTACAAACAGCACCCCATATTGACAGAAAAACACAAAATTCTTGACATTTTTGCAGATTTATTAAAAAAGAAAAACTGAAATATCACATGGTCCTAAGTACATGTGCCACTCATATATTTAACTCAAGTGTTGTCCATTTCTTTTGATCATCCTTGAGATGGTTCTACACCTTCATTTGAGTCCAGCTGTGTTTGATTATACTGATTG
>JAUMHE010000039.1:1839813-1851013 GCA_032359235.1 Enteromius mattozi | reverse complement strand
TTGTGCAAGGAAACCTGCTCAGACTTTTCCATTTGTACTTCTCAGGTTCATTGTAGGGTTTGTAGCAAACCCCCAATAGGCCTTATTAGATACACGCAGGTACCATTGGTCTTGGGTCAGTGCTCAGCTCGCCCACATTGTCTGGGGTTTGAAGGCTGCTGAGATCTGGATAGGAGTCACACAGGGTCAAAACACCCATCGAGGAGATGGAGACAACAAAGCATTCTCAGAAGAAGACCTGGTTGAGATCACATCTCTGAAGACACATATGATAAAAATGTTAGTAATACACATAATGTGACTGATTACAGCCAGTGATGAATTGCAGAACTGAAGAAGCACAACACAACTAAAGGTGAAAAAATAGCTGCAATACAACTGAACTGTTATCAGAAACCCAACCAACCTTATGATTGGCTGTTTAAGCCGAACAAACCAAAGCTCTCTGTGTCACAACTCAAATAACACGAATAAACAAGAATACGCTTTGAAGATTAGTTTAAATGAAAAAGCTTTGATGGAAAAACATGAAAAACCCTTATCGCTGAAATTGTTTGACTATATTTCCGAATTAGACTATAAACGGCTAAGTGTAGCCATTGTGAAAAGTTCCTTATCAGCTAATCCAGGAGAGAAAATTACTGCTTTTCAGAAGTTCTCCTCGCGCCGTCTAATTGACACTCAAGAGTGAAACAAACACTGTCGTGAAGTGCTAACTATGAGAGCCACCTAAATGAGACCAGTCTCATTAGCAAAGGCTCTTTTTTAGACTGTCCTCATATCTAACTTGCACTTCATCCGATCTGAATTTGAATAAAACACATCTATAGAACCCACAGACCTCGCTTTGCTCTCTTTAAAGGAAAAATACATGATTAGATTCTCATTCATCTGCAGAAAAGCAACAAATGAATGCTAGTTAGTCTTTTGATGACAGTTTTATTGAACTAAATGGAGGTATTTACAGAGTTTAAAATGGGATATGGAGGTTAAAGGTTAATTAGAGGAACAGAAAATTCCACAGCAATGTGTTATTGATAAATTTAGTAAAACAAAATGATTCAACTTTCATTTTTAAGTTACACTAAGCATTTATAAGTAGACATGCTTGGGGAAGTGGTCAGCTAATATTAACATATCCATAGGCATATCTTAAATCTTATACTGTATGTAAATATGCTAAATGTCAATAAAATTGAAAAAACTTTAAAACTTTTTAATTGATGACCAAATTTCAATTCTTTTAACTTTATCTGAAGATTATAATGTTCCTTTTGAAGTCATCAGTATCCAGCTTCTTTGACTGCTCATAATTCAAACAGTATTTTGCAGTAAATAGTAACAAATTCATCCCAGATTCAAACACTCATTTCCATGCACCTGGCCGAACATGTCAACACACCTCTCGGTTTTGAAGACTCAGCCTCGTCTTGGGACGCACTTCATCACAGAGCTGCTTTCACACCCTCAAAGGCAAATGAAGGCATTGAGGATTTCTTGAAATGGAAAATTGGCAGCCGCTCTCGGGTGACGTGACCCGTGCCTTTCAGAGCGCTGAAATCTTCTTTAATGTTTCCATCTTGTTGGCTGTGCAGTGGCGTGGGGAAAGGGCAGGAAGTGAGATATTCAATAACCCTGACCTTTCTGCCCGCCAGACGTGCACGGCCATTTGCCTGTTAAACAGTGACTGCGCCATGGCAGATCGGTGGCCCTGAAACTACAAGTGTTGAGAAGATGAGGGTTATCATGGAAGATCAGTAATTCTAGCATCTTACATCTCGGATTTTATTGAAGCTAGATGGCGTGAGAAGACAGCAACACTGATTACATTTGTAACCATGTCCATTTTGTCCATTTCAAAATGTTTGCCAGTCAATTATTGAGCTCTGGCAATTTAATTAATTGCTGCGGGAGCCATTCTGTCATGAATTTAATTAAGGAGCATTCTGTATTTCTTGTTGACATAAACCAGAAAGTCAGGAAAGCCAATTCATTACTTTAAATTCTTTCCAGCGACAGTTTTGATATTTAAATCCATTTACACAATGCTTTAATTTCATATTTGACATGTCAGTGAATGATATGACCAGTATGATATGTTCTGTCAAATTAGTTTTAGCTGAAATAAGCCAATAATTAAATTGAAAGTCTGTGTTAAATTAAAATGCCAAATATTAATAAGTTACTAACTCGTGTAGTATAGTACCAAGGCAGAGCATACTCTTTAGGAGACTAAGGAGAAACATCTAACTTTTTTAAGCATTTGAAATGAAAATATGGAAACGATACCATCATTTATAATTAAAACTGCAGCAGGAATGTTATATGGTGTAACTGCTAGTTCAACCAAAAATTAATATGTTGTCATCACTTACCCATATTATTTCTTTCTTCTGTCAAACAAGCAAAATGTTAAAAAAGGACAAAACACATGCTAAAAATAAGTAGTTCATATAGCTGCTATATTCAGCATATTCCCTGCATTTTTGTGGTCAGCATTCTTGGAATCAAACTTTCCACATCTCAAGATATGCAAAAAAAAAAAAAAAAAAAAAAGTGGTGGTGGTGGTTACCATTAAAGATGCATTAAGGCAGGGCTGTCCAAACTCGGTCCTGGAGGGCCGGTGTCCTACAAAGTTTAACTCCAACCCTAATTAAAAAACACACCTGAAGCAGCTAATCAAGCTCTTTCTAGGCATGTTAGAAACTTCCATGCAGGTGTGTTGAGGCAAGTTGGAGCTAAACTCTGCAGAACACTGGCCCTCCAGGACCAGAGTTTGGACAGCCCTGCATTAAGGTATTTAGGAGAAATGCTGTTGAAAGGGGATTGGACTGATACCAAAACACAGTATCCACTCATGATGGCAGAATTGCCTGTGTTATATAGCATGTTTGTGAACTGGGGTAGAGCTATCAAACCTGGGTAGGGTTTGTTTCTTTAATTATTTCAAACATCATTTTTAAAGTGCCCCTATTATGCCATTTCAAATATTGCCTTTCGTGGAGTGTGTAACGTAGCTGTATCTAAACGCAAAAAATCTAAACCAGCATATTGTGAAAGCAAGAGCAAGACTGAATCTTAGAACTGAATATAAAAGAGTGAATTTTAGAACTGCTTTAAATGATTCGTTTGATAATCATTGGAAAATGAGATGATATTGTTGGATTTTGCATGCAAGTGAACCTAAAGGAACCTTAAAAATGGAACAACAGGTGCACTTTAATCGAAAAGAAGCTAGAATGTGATTTGCGAGTGATTGTCAGTGAATTTTGTTTTTAGAAGACTTCTACAATGCTGCTTATTCATTCTTTTTGGAGTTTGAAGCTTTTGTGGTACATAGAAGTGCATAGAAACAGGTTTGGAGTTTGAGGGTACGTAAACAAGTCATTTTCTTTTTTACTTTTTTTTACATGAACTAGTCCTTTATCAATCAAAAAATTCTGTATCTCTATGGGTTCCTCAGGAGTTGTCACCATTATGAACTGCCTCGCCAAGTATTTCTCCTCTAGGATTCCACATCTCACAGCCCAGAAATCCAATGAATCGAAACCTCAAACAAAGTGAGACAGGCTGAGAGAAAATGAAAGAGAGAACGAGACTGATCCCATTTTCTTCCACTCGCGTACCGCGTTTGGTCATCGATTGCCACTGCAGGTGAGTAGTTAGCATCTGCGTCTCGAGTTCGCAGCGAAGGGGCGATGACTGATCTGAGCAACACATTTAGAACTGAAACGATTTTTTTCCGGCAAATTATTGATCTGAGCCTTTTTCCTTCGCTCAAACCGACGCAGCAAGAAAAACCTCCGATTAATAATAAGTGTGGATAATGAAGCATGAGCCTGAAAAGAGAATTCAGGAAGATAGTGGGAGTTAGAAAAAGGGAAAATGGGGGAAAGAAAGAGGAAAAAGACCCCCCGCTGGGCTTCCTGGCTGATCTTTCCCATAGATATCACACATTAACCCCAAGACGTAAATGCTTCTCCCTGCTGAAATAGACCCCTAGTCATTTTCTCAGGGAGGGAGACCATTACACTTTAGGACCCACTCAGTAACAGAGAATAATTAATGTGCCCCACTCCCCAACCCCCAGCCTATCATTCACAGCCTTTTGAAGTCTGTTTATTAATGATAAAGACATAACCCAGTTTGAGAGACTGGCGTGTGCTTTGAAGGTTACGTTTCTCTGGTGGTGATTAAACGGAATCAGTGTGATGGGGTGACTTCATGTACTTGTGTGTTTGAAGAACCCATTTTTTACATTTATGAATCTGGTGGATAGGTTCATTAAAAGTGACTTACAGTGCATTCAAGGTATATATTTTTGTAATATATATTTCCTAATCAACCCCGCAGTCTTCATGTTGCTATAACAGATTTAAACCTGTATTTAAACTCAGTGGCTTATTTAGTTGCATGTGCCATATTTACTAACAGCTTGCACCAGCGCAAACCATCTTTTGGCATTAAAATAGTACTGTCAGGATTTACTAAAGAGACACAGTGAAGAATTAGCACTGAAAAGGCGCTAATGTTTTTGTGTCTGAGCTTATCAAATATGCATTTGTAGGTGTTACCCTTTCAAACACAAAATGTATTGGAGGTGGGTATTGAACATGATTTACTTTAAATCAGTTTATTAATATACATTTTGCTTTTAAGGAACAAAATAACTTGCTTCAGTAAGGTCAAAAACTATTCTGATCGATTCAGTAATTGGGCAAGTCATTACGCCAATTCCAAGAACCTGTGAGATTAATTTCTGAATATTTTTAATCAGTTCATTACACCTTGCTTTCAAAAGTAACAACATAATTACTTGCACTAGTAAATCACTGCAGTTCGAGTTCGACAAGAACTGCTCTGAGTGACTCCGTAATTAAGTCATTAAGCCAATTTCAAAAACTCATGAGATTCATTTGAGAATCATTTTGGTCAGTTCATTAATATATAAATATAACATTCTCCAGTACGCAAGTGCAGTTCAGTGAGTGAGTCAAGAACTATTCTGAATAATTCAGTAATTGAGCGAGTCATCAAGCCAGTTCCTATAACAAATTAATTTGTGAATCTTTTTGGTTGATTCATTAACATACTGTATACATATGCCATGTTTATAAGGAACAAAATAACTTTCTCCAGTAAGGCAATGAACATCATTGATTTAAGAACTGTTCCAAGCGATTCAGTGATTGAGTTAGGCATTAAAGGTGAGACCCTTGAGCAAGGCATCGTTCCCCCAACTGCTCCCCGGGCGCCGCAGCACTGGCTGCCCACTGCTCCGGGTGTGTGTTCATGGTGTGTACGTGTGTGTGTGGTTGTTCACTTCTCACTGCTGTGTGTGTGCACTTGGATGGGTTAAACGCAGAGCACAAATTCCTAGTATGGGAAACCATACCTGGCCACATGTCACCTCCTCCTCCTTTATGTTGTTCCAAACCCAAAAGACCTTTGTTCATCTTCGGAACACAAATTAGGATATTTTTGATGGAATCAGAGAGTCAATACAACTCAAATGATCCCAGGTCAAGAAATGTAGTAAAAACATTGGTAAAACCGTTCAGTAACATCAGTGTCTCAACTGCAGTTTTGCAACGCTAGGAAAGTACTTTATTTGAGCGAAGAAAACAAAAATAACATAATTTACCATTGTTCACCCCTGACTAACATCTTCCACCATTTTAGAGAGTATCACTGGATGTAAACCAGGCTGATTACATCAAATACGTTAAAGCTTGCGTATGCACTGCATTGTGATACTCTCTAAAATGGCAGAAGACTTAAGTCAGGGAGGGAACAGTGGGTTTGGAACAACATGAGGGTGATTGATTAATGACAGAATTGCCATTTTTGGGTGAACTAACCCTTTAAGCCAATTCTAGTAACTCATGAAATGTCATTTTTTTGGGCTGTTTTATTCAAATAATTCAGTTTAGAAAAAATAAAAAGTTGTGAATCGAACATAGCAACAACATGCAGCCTGTTTACTGTCTTAGTATTATTTCACAGCATCCATCACATTCAGTTCTCTCTGATCACACTGACTTCAGACTACAAGCTCACAACTAACCATCAATTGTTTTGTAGTTCAGAATACTCTGAGAGTATTTTACTGTATTCAGACTGTATGCAAGTAATAGAACCGAACATGGCAAAAATCACTCACTTAACTAAAATTAAACCCATTCAACAATACCCCAGGCAGTACAAGCTTTACAAAAATATTTGGTTGTAGTACCCTCCCATCACCAGGTGGAGGTGCCATCAAACAATCCTATGCCCCAAAATGCCACATCTCATAGACCTGTTCCACCCTCAGCTGGAGTTCATTCCCATCCTTCCCTCATCTCTCCTCCAGCTTCTATAGCTCATCCCTCTCAGAGCGAGCAATGATCACCACTATCACAGACATTCACATCCACATGCTTCACCAAGGCATTATACAAAAGCTACTATGAGTAGCTTCTATATTGACCAAGTTTAGTAGTACAGACAAGCTACTTATTTGGAAACAGGCTACATGTTTCTACAAGAATTACAAAGCACTCACAAAAAACAACAATCTATATTCAAGCCACTAAGGAAGCAATAGTTTACCTGATCATAACAGAATTAAACTGGTTAATTAGTTATTCCCTATACAGAAAACTGTAATAAAACTAGTAGGATATTTAATGTAATTTTATAATAACAAACCGCCAAATATACCAGTTTTGGAAGTAACAGTGAAATGTTTTAAATTTACAGTGAAAAATGTGAACTGACATTTTCAAAATTTCTATTGGTGACACTGAGCATTTTGTTTTTTCTTAGTTGATTCTTATCTATTATGTAATTTAAAAATTCATGTTTATTATTATGATGGTGTTTTATATAATGTATCAGTATATGAACCTAAAAGCATATTCACCAAAAAATAAAAAAAGTCCGTCATTAATTACTCACCCTTATGTCGTTTCAAACATGTAAGACCTCTGTTCATCTTCGGAACACAAATGAGGATATTTTTGATAGCTCTGAGAGCGCTCTAACCCTCTCATGGACAGCAATGCAATAAACATGATCGAAGTCCAGAAACGTAAGGACATCTGTAAAATAATCCATGTGACATCAGCGGTTCAACTGTAATTTTTACAAAGCTATAAGATTACTTTTTGTGTGCAAAGTAAAAAACAAACGATTTAACAATTCGTCTCCTCTGCATCACCCCGGCACCATTTTGGAGAGTATCACATACGTAAACAGTGTGTGGTGTCAGCTGCACCACGTGGATACATCATTTTTGTTCAGATTAAAGAGCAAACAACATTGAAAACGTGGTGCAGCTGATGTTGTTTACGTATGCAATATTCTCCAAAAGGGTGCTAGGGTGATGCGGAGGAGACAATTTGTTGCATTAATTAATTGTTGTTATTTTCTTTGTGCACAAAAAGTAATCCCATAGCTTCATAAATTTACGGTTGAACCCCTCATGTCACCATGTCTGCATCAACCAACCAACGTGCATACTAATTACATTGCTGTCTATGGGAGGGTCAGAGAGCTATCAGAATTCATCAAAAATATCTTTATTTATGTTCAGAAGATGAACAATAGTCTTACAGGTTTGGAACGACATGAGGGTGAGTAATTAATGACAGAATTTTTATCTTTTGGGTGAACTAACCCTTTCAGCTTTTAAAAAGCTTTTTCATTACCACCTGTGTTTTAATCAATAATTAATAATTAATAATATATTAATAATTTAATTAATAATCTGTTCTAAACACATTTACTACGTTGTAGATGATGATATATTATTACAATAACATTATATTAGTTAAAGTAACATAAATGCACATTTAAGTTTAATCTGTAAAACCTAAGATGTTTATCAAAGATTTCACAGATTTATTTTACCTTTTTTAATATTTCTTAATGAGGTAAAAATCAACAAAAAACTAGAATGAATGGCAGCATTAAAAAAATAGCCTGCAATCATATGCAAGGACTTCCTCAGAAAAAAACTTTTTTTTTTTAAATGAAATGAATGAATCAAGACAATTTACTAAAGCAAATTAAAATGTCCAACATATTAAATAAATAAAAACACTGGTTAAAAACCCTAAAAAAACAGTGATGTAATGCTTTGTAACAAAAAAGGCAATGAAACGGAGGGGGAGCTACTACGCTGTAAACAGCTGAGCTGCTGTTACTCTACTAAAAATGAAGCCAAGTTAGCAGTACGACTACTTATAGTTAGTTATTTCCTTAACGCGGATACATACTCACAGTTTGGAAAGCGCACTAGATTCACATATATCATGCATGCCCTCGGTTCAGATAGTGCATGGGTGGAAAGTGTGACAAACACAGTCTCAAGCTCCTCTGGAGCTGCCTGGAAAAGCGAGTGATGAGAGGAAAGATGCAGCAACCCCCGGCCTAGTTAAGCTCGGAGGAAGGCGAGAGCAGGGAGAGAGAGAGAGAGCAAAAGAGAGAACGTGGTTCTTTTCATTAACCGCCTGATTTTTGAAGCCTCAGTTTCCCCCCTGGTTGGAGCCAGTCTACTTTAGCGCGTTCTAAACAGCCAATGCATAATTCAAAGATTCTCTTCCCTTCAAAAGGAAGCTGCTTTGAAATACTAAACTTTGAACTGCCGCATATGAAAAAAAAGAGAAAGAATGAGGGGGAAAATGTAAAACAAAATACTTGTGTAGGAGAGGAAGACAACAGCCAGTCAGAGCTTCACGGAGTAACCCAAGTAAACGCTAAGAATACTTCCACAAAGAAGGGGGAAATGCCAAAGAGGTGTAGGCTATTAAAAGCATTATGACTGTGTTGGTCATTCTGATGATTCTGAGCAATTTTGTTTAATTTATGAAATGAAATATGACAGGAATGACAAAATATAATGCCAAGCAAACAGGCAATTAGCAATGATTATCTAGCTAAGCCCATTCAGTTTAATACATAACCTGCCATATCATGGAAGGGAGAGAGACACAGAGATGCATTTATGTGTGTGTGAGTGCAGCTTGTGTGTGTGTATATATTTTAAACTTACCCAAACCACCAAACCTGTCCCTAACCTTACCTGTGTCCCACCGCAATATTTTATTACTTATTTTTGAGGTAAGTACATCAAGTAGTTAAGGCCACCTAATATAAAGTGTAACCATGTGTGTGTGTGTGATATTTTATATTTAAATATATACATGTGTTTATGATACATGTAAATACACACAGTACACACACATATATTATGTAAACACAAACATTAATTTTGGATGCAATTAATCACGATTAATTAATATACTAATAATATACTACTACTACTACTAATAATAATATTACTTTTATTCCCAAGTATTCATTAAATTGATTTATACTTAAAGGGCCATTGAATAATTGAATCTGATTGGCTGATGAACATTCTAAGGTGTGCCATTATTTTCAGGGAACCACATGGCGAACGTAGTTCCAGGCAGCTCTTTGACCACTTTACACTTCTATATCACTTCTTAATTTCAAAGGTCTTACAACAGCAAAGTTACCAAAACTTACAATGACACTGGCCAAACAAATAAATATAATAATCAATATGATAAAAACGACAGCTTATTTCCATGATTTGCCACAAAACTATGTCTTATTATGTATGGCAAGCACATACTCTATCTCTCTCGCTCTTTCCCTTAGAGATGCTCTGACGAATTTATTTGTAACATTAACTTGACTTCTTACAAGCGAGGTAACAACAGCGCTGTTAGTGAAGAAAGTGAATTGAAAGTTTCACTATTAGCAGAACACATTTGAGAGATGCACAGACTCTGAGGTAATTCACATGCTATCTCTCTCTCTCTCTCTCTCACATACACACACACACACACTCACACTCATAACTTAGCTATTAACTGCATTAGTCTGCTATCAACAGCTCAAGCCTCAGTTACTAGGTCTAAAATAATGTTTTGGAATTAACAACGGAGGCGTTGAATGAGATGCAGAAGAAATAATCCTACTCACAATAGCATTTTTAGTACAAAAACTGTCATTAATTACTCACCCTTGTGTCGTTCCAAACCCATAAGACCGCCGTTCATCTTCAGAACACAAATTAAGATATTTTTGATGATATCAGAGAGCCATCCAACCCTCCATAGAAAACAACACAACTGGCAGTGATCCAGGTCCAGAAATGTAGAAAAAACATCAGTAAAACAGTCAATGTGACATCAGTGGCTTAACCTCACTTTTGTGATTTTTTTGCACAAAGAAAACAAAAATAACATAATTTACTCTATCTATTCTTCTTCCGTGACCAGAGGCGGACAGTAGTGAAGTACATTTACTGTATTGTATTGTATTGTTCTTAAGTACACTTTTTGAGTATCTGTACTTTAAGTTTTATTTTTTCTGGAAACTTATGACTTTAACTTCACTACATTTGAAACACAAGTATTGTAATTTTCACTCCACTACATTTCTAACAATGTCCTCAAAGTAGAAAGGCATTTCTATGTAGCAGCTTTAAAGACAGTGGGTGAATTTTTTTTTTTTTTTTTTTCTCCTGTAAATGTGATTGGTGATTTACAGGTAATAGACAGCCTATCAGTGATAAGAGACAGTATCATTGTTTTCAAAACAAAATATTTTGCTGAGACGTACAGTAAAGCAGTGTTCCTGTTGGGCAGTTATATAGGCCTAGCTATGCTTGTGTAGTTGAGTTAGCAGGTTGGACTACTTGTTTTTATTTAATTTTTTTCTGAATAAAGAAATTTCACTGTACACTTGATTCAAATGTGGATGAACAAATACACTTTGATGTGTGTAAACACTGCTACAGCTGTGTAAAAACACTACCATGCTGTTTTGTGATAGGGGGTAGGAGTGTTAAAGCCACTTCACTTATTTATGAAGATCAATAATCTTTTGCCTCGCATCAGAAATATATTCTTTGGTTTTTCTCATTGTGATGGATGGGAAGGGAAGGGAAGGGAATTGTTCTTGTTTTGCCTCCTATTTATATTCCTGTGAAACAGGAAGCCAGGGGCTCATTCTTCGTACCTCGCTAACTCAGTTAGCTGGATTTGATTGTTGACGATTTCGCATGATCTTGGATCATTCGGTTCTTCCACGCTCATCTGGGACTTGCTGTCATAGCAACAGGTCGGTAAGCTTGAACCTGCTCGGGAGCAGGTTTATTTCATGTAAACAGGATTT
>JAUMHE010000039.1:1806882-1837132 GCA_032359235.1 Enteromius mattozi | reverse complement strand
ATACAGTAATTGAGTAATTAATGACAGAATTTTCACTTTCATGTGGACCCAAATCCTTATCTCTTTAAAAGTTGGTCTGATTTAAAAATCTCTTTTAATAAAAGTCAACTGAAAAGGGAAGTTCAAGACATCACAGTCCATCAAAATATGCTTTGGAGATAATGAACTCTGGCATAAGGGTCATAAAGGAGGTTCTCCACTCATTAACAAAAACTGATAATACGGATAATATGGTTCCAGCGATTTTCAAAATGGACCTAACCACAGGATTGATTTGATTCGGTCATTCTGAAACATTTAGAATTCTAAATCTATCATACAAAAATCTGCAACAACTTTCCATTGGACTTTAAGGCTCCTTATGTGTCAACCTTTCAATTCCTGCCACCTGGCTCTCTTCTGTCACGCAACGCCCACTTTTTCCTCTCGTTTCACTCCAAAAAAAACATCTCATTACAAAAGTAAAAAGGGTTGCGAACACTATTTCATGTTGACTTTAAAGAGACGCTTTAGTCTGCTTTCGGCTCGCCTGTTTTAGTAAAAGAACAAGGTCATACACTACCAACAAAGACACACAAAACTCAAGTAGTCATGTACAGATGTTCTTCTGTGCTCTGATTGGCAGATGAGACGTCCCCAGGGGGAAGCTCATTACCCAGGTGCCAACATCGTTTGTATAACCTCAAAGCACTCGCCTCTTTGCCTTCATTGCACCTACGACTGGCACTCACCGACAGCTGGTACAAAACCTGTGAGACTCAAGAGGGACAGAAGAGGAAACAAGCTAACACAAACACTTACACGCATAAATCACGCACACTCGATCTGACGATCTGAGCTCAATAGCGTGTTGCTGCGTTACACGATACCTCACACACTGGGATGGCCTTGTGAGATTATCATTTCAAATCCCTCTTTAAATCTAGCACAAAGCATGCTGGGAGAGAATTAGCCACAAGCCATCTGCAGGTTTAACGGGCAAAAGTGTTATTTTTGTATTGTCAAACATAAATGTATTTTTAAGAGTCGTCTGGTGAATTCAGGATTGCAATGTTTTGAATGATTGCCCTTCTTTCTAAAAAATTAGCTAACGCACAAAAGTACCCACAGTGCTTTGTTCGGTGGGCGTTTGGATGAACAGCCAGACTTAACAGAAGGGTTCCAAAAGAAAATGGCTTAGAGCAAAAATATCCATCGAGCAAATTATTTTTTTATGTAAAAATCATTCAAAACAGACCAATCACTCGCTCTGGGGTGGATCAAAAATAGTATATGTGGATTTTCTATAAAGACATCCACTAATCAAACACTGCTACCATGAACACAGGATGCATTTAAACAGACAAAGTACTGGATTTAAATCTGCTAACAACATTTTTTTGTTAATTTTCTCTCTAGAAAAATGACAAAAAATGAAGGACTATTAAACTATGATAATACTAGGGATGTACAGAAATTAAAAAATAAATAAATCAGCCAAACTTTTTGGCAGAAAATTTTAACATGTGAATGGTTACTTTTGTTATATTATACATTTAAAGTCCTTTTTAAACATTCTGTGTCTAAAAAAATTGCATGTACCATAGTCTGTAGCAGTGTATTCTGTAAGCAGAAATTACGGTTTATTACCAGAAATTACGGTGTTTAACTGTAAATTTAACTTAAATAGAGTACTGTTGTGGAGACTAAAGAAAAAGGAGGAAGGAGAGAGACACGATTAAAAAAAACTGTGAAAGATCCTCAGCCTCAGTAAATGGCGAGCAGCTCTGGGCGGTGGTGAGGTCATGGTGAGCTACAAACAATCTGCATTAATTACAGCAGCTGGAGATTCATTCGAACCCAGAGAGAACAAAAAGCCTGTGTCTCCTGCAAAGGAGAAAAGAAATTGTCTTTAATGAATCTTAAATGCAATTCAACCTCACCAGTTCTACGCCCGGCTTCAGAGAAGTGGGAGAAAGACAGATAGCGACCACAACATGAAGTTGATAGCAAAGAATAATAATCGATGTTTGTGGGGAGGGCTTCTCGGATGCTGCATTTACGTTAATGAGAATCTGGCCGTCCATCCTGGCATGTTCCGTTTCTTTCACATGCACTTACTTTCATTCTACCATTTGCAGAGAAGGGACAGAAATGACCTATCACCATAGAAACCAGGCCATCTTCCTTTGAAAGCACCGGAGCAAGGCTACGACGGTGCTTCGCTTTTGACCCTATCATCAATTATAGACTATTTCAGGGAGTAAACTAGAAGACCGCAGAAAGGCTTACCTTGCCGCCAACATGATCATTAATTTAATGAAACATCTTCAAGGCACTAAAAAATCTCGTCTCTATTCAAAAAAGTCAAGGTTATTAGGAGGCTGTTATCAACTGGAACAAAATAACCACTTTTATTTTCAGGCGTGTTTGTTTAGTAGCTGTCTGCATCAACTTTTTGAACTTGGAACCTGAAACTCAGTTCACGTTTTGCTAAAGAAATCTCTTCCAAGTCTTTAAATTAAGGTGACCAATTTACCATTAAACAAAAAAGCACAAAATTTGCTTGTTCTTCTTTAATGCTACATCCTGCCTTGAACACAAGTAGATGTAGCATTTGAACCTATCAGGCACAAACTATTTGTTACATTTAACAAATAATCTTTAATACCGCTTTCACCAACCAAAGGGGTAACTCAAACTGCAACTATGAGTGTCTTTGGACCCTTCCCCCGAGGGGCAGTTAATACCAAAGGAAGGCAAACCAGGCCTCGGATTCCATGGCAAATGACTGATAAGGCTGGTTTATTGCTTGAAGGAATGTGAACAAAGTAACTCTGAATAGTTCTCCCTTTTGCAAAGACAATGGACTTTTCCCTAAATTAATTCACAGGAAAACTTTCTTTGAGTGAGCACATATCCTTCAGGTCATTGTGTATATTGTTATTGTTATTGTGCTTGTATATCGTCTTGTGTATGGTATACTGTTTTATGCATGTTTTTGATAGACCATCAGCTAATGTCACCTCGTCAGATCAACACATTTCGTGTTTGGTATATAAGGACTCGTCTTCAGACGATCTAATTGAGAGTGTATGTTATATGTTGGTATCTTTGCAACATTCAGTGTTTTAAGAATCTCTTCTAATTCGTATATCAATCTCCAATCCTGTGCATATGCAAATTACCATGCTTAAAAACAAAGAGTCATAAAAAGTTCCCTCCAAAGCATCAACACACCATTGGCCCTTTGACCCACAAGAGGTGTGACCTCAGCATGTTTCAAAAGGCCCCACAGCTCGGACCTGCCTCGCTTTTTAGATTTGTCTGGATGCTGGAGCCCACCATTCTCTCTGGTCTCCTGACCAAGCCCCCCGGAGCCGATGCAGCACAATCTGCAGTCTTTTGAGACACTAAGATGAGAATTTAGCTCCACGGCAACACCTAAGTTCTGAGCCAGACCTTTGCGGTCTTGTATTTTCCATTTACCCAAGATCCACGGATCGCGACAGATCTCTCTCCCAGCTCTTCTTTCATCTACCAATCACCAGAGTCAGGACCTTGGAACCATCAGACTTCGACTGCATCGGACCCTCACCAACGAGGCAATGCAAGTATCATACATATAACTAAACAAAACAGAGGTTTAGTATTAGTTATGGAACCCGTTCTGAACGGCACTGATGGTTTTACAGGTGGTCAACTGACTCTTTTCATAACTTCAATTTTAGCTTTTTCCTAATGGTTTACCCTTAAGCCATCTTTGCACTTTCCCCTTTGTGTGAGTGTATTTATACGTGTGTGTTCAATTATGTGAGTTAACTTAGAGTTAATAAAGCTTTTGCACAAATTACATGAGTTTCTGATTCTGCCTTGCAAATTAATGTCCCTTTACGATTTTGACCCTACATGCTCTAATGCAGTGATACTGTAAGAAGGTATTTTTCTGTGGCCACGAAAAAGTCTATTTGAAATTACACTATGTGTTCGCTGAATGAACAGATTAGCTGATGGTAATTCTGCTACAGTTACTACTGCCAGCTAATATAAATAATTGCAATTAATCAAAATTAATAGTAATTATTTATATACAGTTCCCTTATTGAGCTAATATGTTACATAGATGTTGCTAGCACTCAATTAGAATTCAAACACTTTTAGGATTTAAAATAAGTGACAATTCAGTAATCTCTTCTTACTTTATATTGGCTTCGCTCCTGGTTGCAGCGGTGTGGAACTGTTCAGCGGACATTTTGAAGCGTTCCTCATTCTGAAACACAAACAACAACAACAAACTTTCAAATGAATGTATCAAAAAACAGACTGCTAGAAAGCAAGTAAAGAATTACACAATGACCACAGAGCTCTAGAATAGAATAGAATAGGATAGGATAGAATAGAGTAGAATAAAATAGAGCAGAATAAAATAGAATAGAATAGATCTAAAATGTTTTTTTTGTTTTTTTAACACTTTGGTGTAAAAAGCATAAGCTTCCTTCAGAAATACAACTTGATCCCAAACTTCTGTAATGTAAGTATTTTTAAAATGCCACAGAGAGGAAAAATGCATTATGAAAATTATGGCACTTTTAAAGTTGCATCAATTTGTCCAGTCTTTTCATGTTTGTTATGTGCACTTACCAAGATCTCAGTGCTCTATAACCATTAAAAAAATAATTCAGTTAAGTGTGAGTCACATCAAGACACTGAATTCTCTTGTATATATTTCTGATTAACCCCTTTCAAGCTAAAAACTGAAACAGAAAAGTGCGAAATAATAAATTATAAAGTTGAGAAATGCTACAACACTTGATTTTATCCAAGCAACCAAGTGACTTTTCATTCCCTTTATCTTGAATTATTTAAATTCAGTTAATCATTTTGGACTTACTAACCCTCTTACAGTAGAAACATTTTTGGCAGTTGTAAAATGATCATGATGACAATTATTATTAAAAGAGTTAAAGGTTTCCAATGAGGGGTTAAGCACCAGCAAATGTGGAAGACAGCTGTTTTAGACTGTGATGAAATGGAAAAACACAACCACAACTCCTACAAGAAACTAAACATGTTTAAAGAAGTCATCTGCTTGTTTGTTTGTTTGTTTTTCCAAAGAAGGCATTATTTCATCATTTATTTATTATTTTGCATGCTCTCTCTGATTCCCTGACTTCCCATTTCAACAGGAAATACAGTAACACTAGGAGAAAAAAAAAAAAACTGTATTCGTCCAGCCACCGATTCACTATTGGTGGGTCTACTTTTTTGGACATCGAATAGGCATTGTTGATGTGTAAATATGGGCAGTCATGCAGTAATGTATTCATAAAATTTCTCCAACAATAGCAACATCAAAAGACTGAATCTCATTCTTCGTGCATCTTGAATCTGTAAAAAGTGTTTTACATATGCAAAATAGAGTGAAAACTGTTCAGAATATGACACAGTCTAGCAAGATTACTGACACACTGACCCAAATACATTTCCTGAATCCCTTTATCCTTTCATGGAGCAATCCCTGACAGATCTTCAATTCAGGGTCATTTTCATGCCAACGGGAAACACTTAATGCTGTAAAACAAAACTAATCCTCGATAACAAGCGCTCTCCTGTCAGGGCCAGTGAGCTTAGGACCCCAGTTTTGTAAATGAAAAACACTTAAAGACTTGAAGCAACTGTTGCGATTTACACAGGGCCTTTGGATACTTTCAAAGACATTTTCCAAATCTTCATTGAAAGATAATGATATCTGACCATCATCACAGCCGCTATTCAGCAGCTGACACCGGATGGATTTCTGCTAGAAATGAACAAGTGACTCTAAATGAGAGCAGAGAGAGGAAAAATAAGGGTTACCGAAATGAAAAAACCCTCTTGCATCCTCGCATGCATTAGCACAGAGAGACCCTTCCTGTAGCATCGCAGCAGGAAGGGATTTGTTCGTTATAATCACGCAGCTGGCACCTGCTTTGTCATTCTCCTCTTTGCCTGGCACTGCCCGTCAGTGACACCCTCGCCTTTCAGTCACAGCCGCTGCATTTCTAATCCAATCAGAATTTTAATCTGTATCGGGCAGCTATGCTTCACTGCAGGGTGCATTTGCTGCAAGACTCACTCCCAAGGACGAGCACTTCCTGTGACAGACAGGGATCAGCATTGGGGAAATCAATGGACCCAAACCATTAACCATCCATTATGCTAGACTGTAGCTGGTGTTACTGTACTATCTTTTTAAAGCTGTGTGTGTGTGTGTGTGAGAGAGAGGGATTATGTGAGTGAGTGAATACATATTATGTTTATGTTACACTTAGGCTATTTATTTTAAAATGTATTTAAAACATGCACTAGATATTGTTTGAAAATGCTTCTTTATTGTTCGGTAAAACACCGTACACACACATAATGTAAACAAGCACTTCTATTTTGGATGCAATTAATCACGATTAATCACTTGACAGCAATAATTTAAATGTTTAGTTATTTTAATTCTAAAAAAGTTATTAAACCTGTTACACGGTATTATGACAACACTTTTTTTGCAACTAAAATTTCAATATTGTGATAATGCCTAGCGGTATACCGTTTAAAAGCATTAGCAATTAATCATATTGTCCTAATTTAAGTAAGTTCTTAATGAATAGCAATACAACCCTGTTTTTAAGAATGTGTGCAACTGATTGGTAAGGATTGTGGGCAACAAACAATAATCATTCATCAAACAATAAAAACACTGTCTTCTCTTAGAACAGCAAAAGAATGGTTTGTCAGAAAGGTTTTAAACTTAAAAGCCATGCCCAGACTTCCCATGGGTGATTAAAATAACCGAATCAAGCAAGAAACATAAATTTGAAAATTTGATAAGGCTGAATAAGCAGACGCACCATAATCAGACGTTTCTTCAACACATCAGCGCTTACTTTGTGCATTACCATACCAAGATGCAACACAGCAAAAACGCATGCAAAAAAGTCCTCGACTTGATTGCAATGCTGCTCTACCTCCCTGCTTCTTGCCATTACAGAGTCAATGAGCTATTACACCCCTGCAGCCCCTGACATCAACCTACACCCAACACAGCATGAGAAATCCACCAAAAAAGGGATAATTCCGCTTTAGAAAGCGGAATTAAATTAATTGAAGTAAATTAATTTCACATTCGCCAGTGCTAGTACCCAAGGCCAGAGAGGGCGAGATATTTGCCACTCTCCTTGCTGTCCAGGTGAAGCCTGCCGCATCCGGTTAGGGAATTTCTAGAACGAGGGCTCCCGTTGACAGCACGTCAGCCCAACTGCCAGGTTTTCAGGAGGATTATTATCTCGTACCCACGCTCAAGTGCTTCAAAGTGCTTTGCAACTAGTGACAAGGGAGAAAGAGCGAAGCCGGGCGGGGGGGCTAAAACGGCGGGGCAATAAAAAAATCTTGTCTAGAGAGAGTGCGAAGCAGCTAAGAGCGGGACGCAGACATGAGTGGAGAAGCTTTAGCGGGATTAGGAAGCGCCAGCGCTAATTCAAAACGGTGGCGGAATGCTGCTGTTTACAGCTTTTGCTTTCACTGGCGCTAACTCACCGTCTTTGGAAGAATTTATGGATGTTAGGCGATTACGTGTGCTACCTTCAAAAAGAAGGGGAGGAAAAAAAAAATGCAACGTTTGCTGCGATAAAAGCGTTCGCCACTTGCAGCATGGAGAACGTTCCTGCGGTGGCTCGTCTGTGCTGGCGAGATAGACTTCTTCAGCCGCACCTGCCATCGACGGGAAACGGGAGAAGCGGGATGGATACGCCACACCTCTCAGAGGTCTGTCATGAAGATACCCCCCTTCTGAACCCATCCCATCCCCCCTGCTGGGGTAACAGCAGTCTGAGCAGACATGCCAACTGCCTGCATTATCCCACTCCTGTGGTCTGACTGTGTCACACGGCAAGTAAAGCCTGACTGCAAACACTCTGTGCGCCTTTATTGCCAGCTTCTGATCCCTTTGGCAAATGGTGCTTCCTTGTAATGAGGTAAATATAAATACTGGGGCATCTGACACACTGGGTTGATCCTATTTGCTATTAGACAGAAGATAGCTCGTCTGTAACCTCAATGCGCGTGAGATAGCAGGGTGTATGTGTGTGTATAGGTGGGAGGGGGGCTCCCAATGTAGAATGTTTATTTATGATGATCGCACAGTAATTAGCACTGGGTCGCCATTAATCCTCACAGCCTGTGTCTGCCCTGAGCCAGCGACGGAGATTGACACAATGCGGACCACCTCTTCATGCCCTGACGGAATACTTGTGGCATAAATTTAGTTAACCACATCCATACCGCCCATCTGAGACTGAATGTTAGACTGTAAACCAAGGCTGTGAGCCATACATTCTGAATTTGAACTGATTTAAATTGAGGTAGCAAACAAGTAGGACTGTAATTCTCATTTGAATGAAAAGGAGGAGAATTAAAAACGGCTGAAATGCAAAGAGTAACTAATTTTTAAATGAGAAAAACTGCTTATAAAGGGGGCCTGACAAAGACCACACCAGATAGACAGAACAACACAAATGCTAGACAGGCAGACAAAGAGAATGACAGACAGACAGAATGATAGAAAGACAGAACAAAAGAGTAGACAGAAAAAAAACAGACAGAATGAATTAGTGTTGTCAACAGACCCGGTACTTTGGTACCCAGTCGGTACTAAAAAAAATAAAACGTCACGGTACCTGTGTTTTTTAAGTACTGGTGGAAACGAGTACCCGGTCAACCCGGTTCTTGTCGTGTACACCCTCATGATTTCCGTGATGCAGAAAATGGGAAAGGAATCTCGGAATCCAGTTTAAAAATGGAATGTAGCCTACAGTTACATGCTATATGGACTACAAGTATCTGTAAATATTGAAGGTGATAGTTCACCTAAAAATGAAAATGTCTTTTACGCACCTCTTGAAGCATCCTAGGTATATGTGACTTTCTTCTTTCAGACGAATCCAATTGGAGATATAATAAAAATTGTCCAAACCCCTCCGAGCCTTTGAATGGGTTTAAACGGGTGGTAGCCTTTACATGTCAGGAGACGGGAAATTACGTGCACGTATTCATAACAAAACATCCCTCACGCGGCTCTGGGGGTAAATAAAGGCCCCCTGTAGCGAATCCATGCATTTTTGTACGATAAATATCCATATTTGAAATGTAATAAGCACTTTTCTCTCACGTCTGCTGACTGGAAGCAGTCTTGGCGGATGTCGTAGGACATATGGTCACATGTGTGCCACTGGGAAATGTAGTTTTAAAAGGAAACAGCGTTTCCTTACTTTAGCAAAGGAAAACCAGTCTCCTTTTGGCTTATATCGAAATCCTCGGTTTGTGCTTCTAATTCATGGCATTTTGTTTTGTTCTCTCTCCACGCTCGTCACTAATCACGCGATGCATACATTCTACGATATCCGCCGGGACTGCTTCCAGTTTCCACAGACAGCAGACGTGAGAGAAAAGTGTTTATTACATTTCAAATATGGATATTTATCATACAAAAATGCATGGATTCACCCCCCTGAGCCATGTGAGGGACATCTTATTACGAATACGTGCATGTAATTTCACGTCTCCTGACATGTAAAGGCTACCACCCGTTTAAACTGTATGGACAATTTTTTATTATATCTCTGATTTGATTTGTCCTCTATGAGGACATAAATACATAAAAACGTCTCCAGAACTGCTCTAAAAGTAACTTCACATGCATTTTACCGTTTAATTTTACCGTTTTAGTAAAACTAGCATCATATGTAAGAAATGGTAAGGTATTCACGGCAACCCATCAAAATAAAAGTTCAGTTTAGATATTGTGCCAGAAATATATTACTATTATTTAGAATAATGTATGTGAAAGGCTACTGCTACCACTACGGTTAAAAAATAAAATGAAACTAAATTTTTAAAGAAATAATCACACAATATTTCTTTTTAATTTTAATAGTAAATCCCCTTTGTTTACCAAAAAAATAAAATGTGTTTCAAATTTAATTAAAAAAAAATTTTGGTGAAACTTGTTTACTTGTATACTGCATGTTTTTGTGTTTTGCACTGTACTGATCTTGGTACCGTGGATTTTTACTGGAATCTGTACCAAATACAGAAATGTTGGTACCGCGATAACACAAGACTAATAATAGATACAACGATAGTCAGAACAACAAACAGACAGAACGACAGAGAGACAAAACAATACACAGAGAGAACAAAAGAACGAATGCTAGAATGATACACAGACAGAACGACAGAACGATAGCTAGAACGAGTCAGAACGATAGACAAACAGAACAGACAAAAAGGAATAAAATGATATGGATAGAATGGCAGACAGACAAAAAGAAAAATAGAATGATAGACAGACAGAATAACAAAACGATAGAGAGAAGAGACACAAAGAGCGACAGATAAAACCATAGACAGACAGTACAGTAGACGGAATGACAGAACAATAATCGAATGATAGACGAACACAGTAACAGATATAACAATAGATAAAGGGATGGATGGACAAGCAGTGTGGAAGAAAGCTCTTTTCTGTGAAAAATTCATTAGCCACTATTAAAATAACCAGAAGAATAACAAATAGCAGTAAACTATTTGGTGCTACAAACCAGTCTGTTCATAATTACAGCAGTACCTTAAAATAATATAATATGAAATACCAACTTGCAATATAAAACAGCACAACAATCAGTTTTGTCCAGCTGAAAATAGATTAGACTTTAGGTCTTGACACATTCAAGTTCAAATGGCCATGCATGCTTCCACGGGAAAAATAAGGTGGATTGTGCAATAGATAGAATGACAGAACAAATGACAGAATGGACAGAAAAACCTTTCACTTCCCAGAATGCATTACCTGATCATGTGCTCTAACTTCTACACAGCTCTGTATTCATTCAAAATGAACAGTTTTCACATCACACCTTCCCATACAAGGACTCAGTTAACGTCCAGTGAAATATCAGTAACATAGATTTAATATAAACGGACAAATGGAAAACGCCATTCTTCTCTTCGGCTCAAAATGAAACGTGAATTAAGTCTGAAAGACACTAGGGTGTAAATCTGCTGCGTGCGAACAACGTCAACTGTACACTGTGGAACAAATCCCTTCTTTTGAGAGACACAAGCGTTAAATTATCAGCCCGGCAAAGCCACCATGGATGCTGTCCCAGTGTTAATATTTCCCTTTGCAATCCTTTGTTTTCGCATCATAATGAAGCATGTACCAAAAACATTCATCTCCATCTCCTTCCCCCGAATCACTGGGCCCAAAGTGAATAAACAAAAAGGCAATTCTTCAAGCCAGTGAGTGAGCAACCCTCTTAGTACAGCTTATATGAACAAAGCAAGAGGAGCTGAACAAAGTGAAGGAGTCAAATAGAGAGGAATTATCTCTCTAAAGCTGTCAAGGTGGCTGGGTTATTCTCTTGTTCTGAATACAGCTTTTGATAGAGAGAATACAAATATTGCATCTAATGTGACTTTCTTTAGTCACAGAATATAAAAAGGACACCTTGCATTAATATTAATAGAGGAAAGCCCATGCGATATGTTTTGCTCCAAACACTGTATTCAACCAAATTTCTTTGACATTTGTACGTAACTAGATTATAATGTTTCTTTGACTGAGATTCTTCAAATATTACTGTGCATTCTGGGAAATAAGGTGACTCAACCACAGCAGTCAACTAAATTCATTTGGTGTTACTACGCAACTAGGATGAAATGTTTCCTTGACAGTCATCCTTTAAATGTTGCTGTGCATTCTGGGTAATATGGTGAGTCAACGCAATACTGTTACGTTACAATGTTTCCCAATGAGAGATTCATCCCAGAAATGCAAAGCAGTATTTAAAGAATTTCCTAAAAAAAGCTCTGTGACCCGTTTATTTAGAAATGTCAAATAAATTTGTTTGACTGTCCTAAAATACACAGCAAATTTTAATATTAAGGTGATTCAACCACTGTAGTCAATTCAATTTGTTTAATGTTATTATACAACTAGACCACAATGTTTCTTCATCAGAGATTCTTCAAATAATGCTTTGCTCTCCGGAAAATAATGTGACTTAACTACTGGCGACAACTTAATTAATTTAATATTCTTAGGCAAATAGATTATAATGTTTTTTGAAAGCAGTTTTCCAAGTATTGCTGTGCACCCTGGAAAATAAGGTGACTCGACAGTGCTTTAAAGAGTGAGCATTTCACTCACGTTTGAATCTGAGTAGTAAAAATAGAAGTGTGTAAATTGTAAAATGTATTTAGGAGCATGTGTGTGAATGAAGCAAGTCCATGCAGATCCTTAAAAAGTCCTAATTATTCAAAGGAAAACACCACTGTTTTTCCATATTCCACTATGTTCTTCCCTCAACTTAGACGAGTTGATACATATCTCTCCGTCTCAGTGCATGCACTTAATCGCTCTAGCATGCGGCACCACTATGTTAGCTTTAGCTTAGCTCCATTCATTCCTTAGGATCCAAACAGATGGAAACCACCAAACACTTCCATGTTTTTCCTATTTAAAGACGTTACACAACTAGTTACATGAGTAAGTATGGTGACACAGATCAAAACATGAAAAAATATAATTATAATGTATGTTGGAAGAGCACTTTGCAGCACTTTGAGCTTGGCGCAGTAATAGCCGGTTCTTTGATTAGTGGTAAATCTCAATCACCTGTTTTCAAACAGAGCGGCAAGTAATAAACAGAGCCTGCCATAAACAGGTAATTTACTTGCGATACTGAATCGATATTGCGTAGCTTGTCAGGGATCTACGGCTATGTGTACAGTATTAACTGCCGCTCCGTTTGAAAACAGGTGATGGAAATTTACCGTTAATCAAGGAACCGGCTTCACTGACGAGATGCACATTATTATCCCATGTGATATATATCGCCCAGCATTCTTATATATCCTGTTAATAAATGTTGTTTCATAATTATTTGTTCCTCACTCTTTACTTTTTTTAGTTTTGTATGCCTATGTCACTACGTCACAATGTTTCATAAACGCATTTTCCTCAAACATTGTTTCACATTCTGAAAAATGCTCAACCACTGTGGATAACCAAATAAAGTTAAACATTTCGTTGGCAGCAGTTCTTCAAATACTGCAGAGCATTCTGGGAAATAAAGTGACTCAACAACCATAGACTGTCAAATTTGTTTAAAAGATTCAACAAAACTCATCCGACGTTACTAAGCAACCAGGTTACAATGTTGTTTTTTCAGAGATTCTTTAAATATAGCTTTGCATTCTGGGAAATAAAGTGACTCCAAAAAAAATGTATTTGACATTATTACACTCATAGGTTATAAAGTTTCTTTGTCTGTGGTTGTTCGAATTCTGCTTTGCATTCTGGGAAATAAGGTAACCCAACCTCCCCAAAAAAATTTTAATGGACACCCCCTTTCATACAACACGGCCACTGTTACACGCTGGGCCGCTTTCCTACGGCATGTTGGTAAAGAGTGGAAAGCAGCAAATCTCACTTTTTTGCCTGCTGCATGCAGTCGATAAGACCTCAGAGAGAGCGAGCGTAGGAAAAAAATGGTAGAGGGAGGGCAAAAGAGAGAAAATGAACGAGAGGGGGGACTGAGGAGAATCACAAATCTTGGAGAGCGACTCTGACTTCATTTGCCAATAGCTGAATGGTTTTGAGGCTTTGGCTAAAGCACTTTCTGCACCATTGCCCCTCGCCGCGCCGAGCAAGCCCTTTCCATTTAACGTAACTTTATTCTTTTTTTTCTTTTTTTTACACCAATGGGGGTCAATCAAGGTGTGAACCCAGTGGATAAAGGCAGTCGGCGTTGCTGCCCATCCAAATGCACTTCAGATTCCTACTTCAGTGCTGTATGAACCATTTTGATCTCTGTCCAGTCATTTACAAAAGGATAGATGGCTGAAGGTAGGGCAGTGGAAAATGTCCCGTTTGGGCATTAACTCTCCCTGAAAGTGACTGAACACCACAGTAGAGGATAACCGTTGCTTTCATCCTCAAATATTATGGCGTAACGAGAGTTGTGTACAAACAGAGGCGTCTCGTCTTCAACAACTACAGCCTCGCGTGAAGCGGAAAAACTGACAACAGCTTGGAATCAAGTTCTTAACCACCCACTGATCTCAAGGCTGCCTTCTGCTTATGCATACCTTTCTTTGATGCTATGCATCATAACTTTTATTTCTAGAAAATGTCAGGGATCGGCTGTGAAAATTATATGGGAAGAGAGAACTTAAAAGCCAGACATTTCAAAGCTTTTCCGAGAAATGCCACAGATGCCGTACTATGGTATTTGAGAATTTACCCACTAAAAGCTTTAGTATCTATGAGCTATTTTAACCTATCAGCATTTAGCACGTTTAAAAAATATCAGAGATAAATTGGGTTTAACTGACAGGAAGACACCAACCTTCTTCTCTAGTTGTGTGATCTGTTCCTTGTAGAAAGCCTCAAGTGCCTTAAGCTCTGCCTCCTTCTTATCCAGCTGTTTCCCCTGGAATGAAGTAAATGAATAGTTTTGTGTCATTCAATTCTTCTTTCTCACACAATTCTAAAGCAGTTGCAAAATTAGATTTTGTAAATACAAAAAAAGTTTAAAAATGAAATAAACACTTTAGTACAAAAACTATGAAAAAGTAATGTGCTTAATACTTCTAAAAACACAATTATTTTGTAAAGAAAAAAAAGAATTTAACAAAATGGTTACATTTTTTTTTTTTTAGCAAAATAAATAAATTAAATAAATACATACATACACGCATACATAAAATGAAACACCTTGGTAAAGCCAGTGATACTGTTGAAAGCGAAGAGAAAAATCTAAACTATGGTATGACTGAACTAGGCAAGAAAAAAAATAAATAAATAAATACCCAGAGCCCAGGAACTTCTTCATTAAAAATAAATGTGTGGCAAAACAGAAACCGACACACTGCTCAGACTCAAGCCCTGTGATCTAGTTGGTGATGTTAAATTAAAAAACATTTTTATACCATAAGGCTTATAAGCTTAGGACATATAAAGTCCAACTGTCATTTCTGGAATTTCGTTATTTGTTGGCATTTCCAAAAGATTCGTCAAGGTTTTCAGATTTTTGGGCAACGAATTAGCAAATGCTTTCGGCAGCATATGTCTCTACTGGTCCAAAACTATTGACCATACTCAAGAGAGGCCGGACGCAGGATGTTGCGCAGTGCAGCCTCGCTCAAACAGCATGGACCAAAAGCTCTTAAAACCGATCTGCCGATCTGCCAGAGACTTCAGGAAAAGGACAGCTGGTGTAAGATTTTCAGCCTTCGAATAAAGCATTGAGGAGGATTTACAACACGGAGGGATTCCAAAAATAAACAGAGAAAGTGAGGACACAAGATAACGACGTACACAAGTTTGTCTGTGATTTTGTCCATGCGTGTGACGCTCAAACAGGTGTGCAATAACTGAACGCTGCCGGCTCGTTTGGCACCAATTCCGCATGCACAAAGCAGGGGGGATTGACTGTATGAGATGATATGGACTATCTGTGAGCATGCAAACATCTGTGCCATTGAAAAGCAATAGTGCCGATTACTTTACACAACATCGAGGAATACGCAAGCACAAGCAAACATACAAAAACGAGTTCAAAGCTGCCAAAAAAAGACCAAGTATTCAAACAATATTTGACAAGGCGACGCAGAAAGCGACATGCTCGCACACATGCACGCATCCCCCTGTAATTAGCTTCTCTCATTCCGCAACTATGTATGAGGCACAGATACATTAAGCCCAGCGGGGTACAGTCGTGCTTTCTTGCATAGACACAAGTACACGAAAGCTGTGGTGGAGAGACGCCCCGTGGCGCTGACCGGGAGAGAGGCGCATGTACTGTAGCAGCCAGACAACAGCGCACAACAAAGCACAACCCCAAATTACGGGCATACATAATCACCCCCTTCCCTCTGCCTCCTGTCTCGAGCGAGCAGTAAATCACCTCCATCAGCACAAGCATCATATGCAATTTTCTAGCTGGGTAGCTCAGAAACCGCCACGGCGTCCGACACGGTTTGCATGCTCACAATCGGGGCTTAATGCATGAAAACCAAAACACCATGTTTAAACGAGGAGGGAACAAGACGCACAGAGATAGGAAGGAAGAACGAGTGAATGAGAGAAATGTAACAAAGACTGTGGAATAGGCCATGCTTACCCAGGCATCCAGTTCGGAGGCAGGCTTGAGAAAGAGAAAATGAGAGAGAAGTAAGAAGGAAAACATCACTTCACACAAAAACAAAATAGGTCAGAAATGGTTCCTTAGCATATGACAACATGTTTGAAATCATATTTGAATTGTTAGGCTTGAAGAAGACATGAAACCACATTTGTGGGGCATTTAAATTTCACATTTTCGTGAAAAAAAACACCTTTGTGTTCGCATGAGCTAATTTAGGGAAAAACAGTAATATTCTCTAAAATGGCGGAAGACGCCATATGTCATATGAGAAGAATAGTTATATATAGTATATGATGTTATTTTTGTTTTCTTTGCACTAAAAAAAAGTATTGATACACTGATGTGTAAAGTTGAAAAAAAAAGTTGACACACTGATGTCACATGGACTGTTTTACTGGTGTTTTTGCTACGTTTCTGGATCTGAGATAATTTCAGTTGTATTGCTGTCTATGGAGGGACAGATGGCTCTCTGATATCATCAAAAATATCTTAATTTGTGTTCTGAAGATAAACGAAGGTCTTATGGGTTTGGAACGACACAAGGGTGAGTAATTAATGACAGAATTTTCATTTTGGGGTGAGCTAACCCTTTAAATCAAGAAGGATTTTCTAGACAACCAAAATGGTTGCCTTGTTTTCAGATAAAACAAGTCAAAATTAAGCAACTTTTTGCAATGGGGTATGCAAAATAGTCTTATTTTAAACAGAAAACAAGATTATTTTGCTTACCCCTTTGGCAGATTATTTTGCTTGTTTAAAGTTAAAACTCACTTAATTTTGACTTTTTTTTTCTCAAAACAAGACCATTTTTTCTTGTCTAGAAAATCCTTATTGATTTAAGAATTTTTAGATATTTTGGCTGGAAACAAGACAAAAAATCCAAGCTTGATAAGCATTTTTTGCATTGTGAAACCTGAGAGCAACGTGTTTGCCTATGAAAGTAATTACACAAAAATACAACGCTAAAAAGAAACTTTTTTGGTGGGACCAGAAAAATGTTGGAAGGCAAACTTTGCCTTATTATTGCTTAGTACTAATGTTAGGGGTCTAAAATTAATGATGCAAAAAATGTGTGTGTGTTTTTTTGGGGTTTTTTTGTTACAGAAATACCAAAATTAAAATTTGAATTTTGTAAACATCACCATTACAGTTAAAAATTTTAGCCCTTCAAAACGGTAACGGCCAAAACCCAAAAACTCATTTCCGACTGAAACCTTGAAATTAATTTTGCCCAAATACTACTTGTATAAATGATAAATTTCATCTGGTTACATCACCAAATAAGAAAATTGACATTTTGAGGCAATGAAAACACTTTTAGAACAACACGCACTGATGAATCATCCACAATATGCCCAAGGACATTAATTAAGAAAGTAAATGGGGTCAGTTTTGATTTAATGTTAACTTTAAGCAATGTTTTTGTAGAAAATGTAGTTAAAATAGGACAAAATCTTCTCTGACAACTTCCAACGAACTGTCTACATCTTACATCTACTTTTTTTGCTTGACCCGTTAAATATCAAACATGAAAAGGAGACTGTAAAAGGCCAAGCACAAATCTCCAAGGGATCATAATTGCAACTGTAAATTGGGTGCTAACAAATGTATTACGTGGTATGGAATTCACTCCTCATTATAGGAGCAGCAGCAGGGCGTTTCACACGTATTTAATGAACATGGAGGAGAGGGTAATCTGGTCTGCTTGCTGAAGCCAAGTGCTCAACACTGCCAGGGCTCGCATGAATCTACAGCGATAAGCAAAAGGAAAGGCTGAGTTAAAACCAAGAGCTGAGCATCAAATAAAGTTCATTTTGCACATGTTGTTAACAGAAATCAGCTCAAAATTAATTAATCATTCATTTTCTGTTTCACTTCTTTGTTGCATTCATGAAAAATCAGCGTTCTTAAATAAAATGAAGACTAATTAAATTAATGTTAAAAAACAGTTTCCTTAACAGTTCCTTTAGATTGACTTAAAATGGAAGTACTACAATTGCTAACTATAGCTGAAATAAAAAAAGAAAGCTAAACAAAAATTTGTAAAAAAATTTTAAAAAGCAAAAGCAAACGAAAAACAAAACACTGGATTTTAAAAATAAAAATGACAGTGTATTTAAAAAACAGAAATATTAGTAAATACTATAAAAATAATATTAAAATTACTACTACAGAAATATAATTTAAAAAAATATTTAAAAAACAAAAAGCAAATGAAAAGCAAAACACTGGATTTAAAAATAAAACTGACAATGAACTTAAAAAACAAAAATATTGGTAAATACTATAAAAAATAATATTAAAATTACCACTATTGAGAAACAATTGCACATTTATTGAGCCAATCATGTCATAATTATCTATACTCAATCTATATTCAAACTAATCTAAGGTTGATGTTTTTAAAGTCAAGGTGACTTGCTGTTTGCATACCATTTTACATAAGACATCCATGTTTAAGAAATAATTAAATGTATTCCTAACAAAAAACACTTTTCTGTGAATTTATATATTATACCAGCCTACCTGTGGGCTATTAATATAAATTGGCACATTAATATAGATTTCAACTGACGTATGGTCACAGGTGTAATATTAAAGGTAGCTTGAAATAAGCTACTTGTGAAAGCTGCTCATCCGGTAAGATTTTAGTGCAGGACAGTGCATTTTATTTTATAAAAAAATATATATATATTTTATAGGTATCTATTTATAAAATGGCAGTTACAAAGCTTCAAAGGTTGTTACCATGATGTCAACAGACTACAGTCAGCCTAAAATAGCCTCTCGAGGAAATTAAAGTGACTCTATGACAACTGTTAGCTAAAGAATCAAGAGTTTGCTCCCTGCTGGTCTGATGACGGCAAACTCATCACTCCGTCTCAAAGAACTCTCAGAGCCTGTTGAGAGCCACACACACACACACACACACAGCGCTCCTGACTACACACACGCCTTGTCATTTCTTTATTTATCCTCTTTAAATTCTCTGTGGTGACAAAGCCAATCTGATGGGCGTGCTGCACTCATGTAACGCTCTGTTTGGGATCTGGAGCAGGCTGATAATACTCAGGCAAGCATGAATTACACTGATAAGTCTAGAAATGAGCCCTGCTCGGAGTTGGTTTACCGTAAACAATGGTGCATGCGTGTGCGTTAGGCTGTAACTCAACATCCAGGCCAGGATAGATGCAAAGTGACAGGCCGTACGCTCAAGAAGAAGTGAGGAGACTGGAGGAATGATGAACTGAAGGCTGCTGAACACATTACGTCAGCTATAAAGTGCTATCATAGTTTTCCATCACACCTAAAGTTTCAGCATGTAATGTAGTTTGAATAGAGTTGCTCTATAGCTAGTAGCTTTAATGTAAAAAAAAACAAAAAAAAAAAACACCTTGGGAGTAAATAATAATAATAATAATATTGCTCATAAAATTAATTTGCGAAAAACTAAATTTGATATTTTGAAAAATATCTGTTTTTAGTTCAAAGAATGAAAGTCTAATTTGACAAGTATGATTTATAAGTCATGTAAATGAATAAAAACATCAAACTTTTTTGCCACTTTTTTTAATGAATATACATTTTTATAGTACTTCCAACCATGGGATAGGAACTCAATCCTAATCCAGTAAAAAGATGGAAAAATCATGAGGTCTTTGATTATTCTTGTGGACAATCAGGACGTGCATTACAGCATCTAACACTGCCAGTTCTCAAGTACACTTAAAGTTTCAGACTTGCATGTTTCCAGAACGGAAATGAGATTTAGTTGTTAAAATGTTTGAGTCCGACACCATGTTAGAAAACATAATTAAAGCAGCTCATTTCTATTTATTACTACCTCTGGTAATGCTAATCTGCAATTAAATGCTCTCCCCGTATGAAATGTCCAGATAACGGTCTTACCAGACGGCTACTGATTAACCTGTGTCATATGAAAAACTGATTCAGGTTCATTTAATTTAATTTAATTTTAAAGCTATGTGACTGAAACTCGGCATGAGTAACAGTTGTCGCATATTCTCAGATTGGTCTCTTGCACAAACACACACTCATACACACACACTCACGCTGCATCTGTTGTGTCCTGCGGTGCGTGTTTATACTCCGTCATCCCCTCTAGGTTGGATGTGCTGCGTTGCCATCTGATATCTGGGCACAGCTTCCCTCCCGCTTTCCTCGTCTATTTACTCGTCTGCGTTTATTTAACACGTAGCTCCCGGCTACGCAATAAATTAGCACTTAATATTCAAACTGACTACTCAGAGTGCACGCCGCTGCGGTCGTCTGGGGAGAAGGAAGGACCACTTGCTTCTCTCGTGCCGTTGCCATGAATAATTTCTCTGCCGGCGTTTCGCCTCTTATCTGAGGCCGATCCGACCACCGTGTCAGAGAGAGCCGATGTCATTTTCGAGCAGGGTCTCGAACGTGATATTGATGACATGAGGGAAAAGAGATTAGAGCAACAAGACAAATCTAGAGGAACTATTTGACAGAGGGTCGGGATCCGTTCGGCACCAGAGGGAGAGACACAGGAATCAGCCCGGAACGGTCAAGTGCTCCTGAGGTATAAAAATTTAATATGCTCATCTTCCTTTATTGAATGGCGGGTAAAGCGTACAGCTAGCACTCATAATCCCGACGCCTTCAGAGGTCACCTGCCCCTAAATGATACTATTCTCCATCATCTATCACAGTTATATTTTTTTGTTCTTGAAATGCTCAAGGAACATTGTTGCCTAGCAAGTTAACACATGTAGGTTTAGTCCCAGTTCTATCTCATCTCTCTCCCAAAATAATTTCCTGCCCCATTTCAAATTTTGAGGTCAATAAAAGTTACAAAAAGTGGAACTTTTCTCTTAAGACGCTGAAAAGAACCTGTACCAAAAGTCTTTCGATCACACGTGGTGCAATTTTGGCGCTCATATGGGAAATCAAGGTTTAAATCCAGCAACAATCTTATTTCCTCTATCCTCTCAGATAATTTCCTGACCTGTCTCTTTTCTAATCTTCAAGTCAATACAAGTGAAAAAAAGTCCAAACTTTATCTCTCAAACTAATTTTCTACTTCTTTTAAAGACAGCCTGGGAAAAAAAAAAAAAAAGCTGTGGCCAAGTGGCTAGCAGATGTTTCAGACTTGAGCCTTGGTGCTCTTGCAGAAAACACAGGTTTGAATGCAAAAAAGACCCCTGATTTTTGCTAGATAATGTCTTTCATTTCACTGTTCATAAAAGTAGCAAAATAAGTCCAAAAAACAAACTCCCATTTCTAAAGGTCAATAAAGTGGCAAAATGCCCAAAAAGAGAGAAACTCAACTTCAAGTTCTGGTACTCATTAATTCGAGCCCTATTTCCTTTCTAACTTTGCAGTCAATAAAAGTGACAAAGTTCAAAAAACAAGCCTGGTTTTGGCCTTGTGGTAAGCAGATGTTTCAGACATGTTAAGCCTTGATGCTCATATAAGAAACAAAGGTTTGAATGCAGCAAAAGCTACTTTTCTCTGTTCAAAATAAACTTTAAAAAAGTCAAAAGGCTACTGGTTACTTAAAAATGTTTGGTGCTCACATACAAAATGCTCAAATCCATTCCATTCAAATTTTCTCTTCCAAGCAATTTTTTTATTTCTTCTTCAGGCCGTCCAGAAAATCATGTTTCAAACAACTTCAGCCTTGGTGCTCATACAGGTTTGTATGCAGCCAGAAATATTTGTACATTGCCAAATATTTTCTGGTCCTTCCTGTCAATAAAGTCCAAAAACAAACAGATATTAAAATGCTCAATATTCATGTTGAGCTTAAGAAACACAGGATTGTATTGAGCCTTGCTTTGTTCCATTTGTTTCAACAAATATTTTTGTGGTCCATTAAAAGTCACAAAAAGTACAAAATAAGTTTGAAGTAACAAATTGTTCATACTTTTGTCAAAAACACTGACATTTTGAGGTTGACATGGAAACAACAAACTCATTCTCATCTGACACAAAGACGCTTACTAGAAAAACCTGTGACACACTCAAAAAAAGCCCTTCCGACAGAGTGATAAGTAAACACTTACAAACGCAGAGACAACACAAGACCTAATCCTGCACCTAATTCCCTCTTATCCCAGACTCCTGCTCCAACAGCGGCGCTAGAACGGAAGAAACGGTGCAGGGAGCACCGGATAAAATCTATCCACTCCACCTGCCTGCCGCGGGCCCCGCTGGCAATTACCTGAGCTCTGGCCTGGCTTGAGCTGAGAGAGTGCGGGAGTCTTAATGGCTTTGCATGCAGGAAGATGTCAGGCCTGAGATTACAATTACTGATAGGACTCTGCTACCAGACCGACTCTCTTCTCTCTCTCTCTCTCGCCGCACCGGATTACTCACTGAGCTTCTCTGATAAACTGCACGGTGAGGAGAGATGAAAGTAGGTAAATAAATAAACGAAGAAATGAATTGTTCACAAGGTGCGACGTGTGCTTATTGTTATCTTCTGTTGGAGGTTGAGGGGGAAATGTTGATGTCTGTGGTGAGGTGTGTGGAGTTGCACAGCCATGATGAAGAGATAAATCTTTCATTTACAATGGCAATCACAACTCATATTTAATGCGCATATAGTAGTTTTACTAAAAAAAAATCTTCATATCTAATGTGTGTATGTATATATTAGTGTATTAAAATTTTTCCATTTCTAAACTTTAACAATAATTTGAGTTGATGATATTTGGTGCAATAAACATCCCTTATAAAGGTCGAAACAGATGTATTGCCATGTATTTTTTGGCAAACTGAAACTATTTTTTTTCAGGATACTCAGGAACTGCAGGAAAAAGGAACTGCATTTACTTGAAATAGTAATCTTTTCTAACATTATAAATGCCTTTCTTGTCACTTTAAGTCAATTCAATTTGTCTTTGCTTAATAAAAGTTTCAACTTTACTTTTTTTTTTTTTAATTAAACCTCTGAAACGTAGTGTATCAAGGTTTCCACAAAAATATGCAAGTATAAAATAAGCAGCATAACTGTTTTCAATTTCGAAAAGAAATGTTTCTTGAGTACCAAATCAGCATATTCAAATTATTTCTAAAAGATACACTGAGGACTGGAGTAATGGTGCTGAAAATTCATTTGTCATTACAGGAATTAATCATACTTTTTAAACAAAAGATTTGTATTACATATTGTATTTTTTGTATACAGCAGACCAGATCAGAAATGAAGGAAAAAAAGGGCAAAAAACTGATCCCATAAATCTAGCGCACTACTCATGTTAGCAAACCAAAAGAATCAACACCTGACAGCTGTAACTCTGTCTTGCTTCAATTCACTCTCATGGGCTAAAACCACTTCAAGATAGACAGTGTTAACAAAAACACTGACTACTATTCTTAATTTAAATACTGTAATAATGTACCAGAAACATTTTACAATACCAATTAGCATTGAAGACCTCTTGGGCGTTGTATTGAGATTTGTCAGACATTAAAACACTGACATTGTGTTAAAGAGTTATTCCACCATCTAGTGTCTAACAACTGAATTTACACTATTTTTATTATATGCACTGAATTATCTTCAAAGAAAAGGAATCAACATTTAAAAGAGTCCAAAGAAATACTAAAAATACTCATCAGGAGAATGTATAAATTATGGTAATCCCGTACTGTAAAACTGAATTACTGCACAATCTGATTAAAGCGAGCAACAGGAAGTGAGCCCCACAGCCTCCATTCACACACAAGTGTGAAGCTTTGTGCAATGATGTCACACCATTGCAGGTACACTCAAAAAGCAGATTTAAAAAACAACATTCATCTGACGCAAAATCAGATACGAGAGGTTGGAAAAGGATCAGAGTCCTTATCACAGAGAGATAAGCCAGGCTATAGAAGCACTCCGATTATTTTAGCATCTCTCATGCATAAGTAACAACTGAGCTAGAGGAGCAGGCGGGCAGCTCGGCGGCGAGCGTGAAGCGGTGTTAATGAGACGAGCTTTTTAATGGAACTGTGGAAAGAGAGTGCCAAATGCAAATGCAACTTATCACCTCTCCCCGCCAACAGGCCAGGGAACGGCATTAATGCGTTTAAGTGCAAAGAAATTACCCACAGTTCGCCCCTCTCTCTCCCTTCATCCCCCAACTCTCTACGTTATTTTTTATTAATCTCGTGAAGGCTTGTCATGTACAGTGAGAGCTCATGGAGGGCATCCGCACAGGCCCCGGCAGATGGATGGAGGAACTAAGGCAGGAGATGAACAGACAGTGAATAGAGCATTTCACAGAAAGAGTGTTCCTGTAGTCTGAGTGCTAGCGCAGGGGCGGAGGTGACACATTACTGCATTTTAATACATTTGTACTGTCCTCTTTCTGGAAGACAATATCTTAGAGAACAGCAGTTCTTGATGTGAAGCAGCTATTAGATGTTGAATGCAAAAACAGCAACGAAAGCACTACAGGTATCTTTTACCTAGTGAAACAAATGTGTTACGAAAAGCAAAACATTCATAAAAAAAGACATTCACACTGACTAAAACAAAATAGTTAAGGTATCACGAACGTAAATATAGGGAAACAAAAAAGCAATATATAAAGGAAACGAAAGAACAAAACGTATCAAATGGAAACATTCACACTAAGAGCAAAAAATCTGTTAAATGAAAAAAGCAATTTATTCATACAATTCATTCTGTTCATTCATTCAATACGCAAATGTATTCTCACAGAGAACAAAACAAATCAGTGTAATGAAAAGATAAAATGATAACGCAAATGCAAACCTGTTCCCCCTGAAAGTGAAAAAAAAAAAACAGAGCCAAAACAAATCAGACAAAACAGAGCAAAAACAAAAAAGCAAAACAAGCAAACAAACAAAACGTGTCGCAAATGCAAAGCTATTCAAACCAAATAAACGCTGAACTGGATAAACAAAAATGGGAATAAAAGTGCCCCTATATGAAAATGAGCTTTCATGCAGTGAAACACAGCTCTAAGTGAATGAAAAAATCCTGAAAAATTCTAAATCTGAAAGTGCACCGTGTATAAAGTTATTGACTTTTAAAAGAAAGAGTCGACTTATTTTTAAAATGAATCCCAAGTCAATACTGATGTCAACATGAAACTAGCATATTGTCCACCCACTTGTAAAAAAAATAGTTCACCCAAAAATGAGCATCACGGCATATTTTACTCACCCTCAAGCCATCCTTGGTGTATATGACTTCAGACGAAAACAGTAAGTGTTTTTTATTTATTTATCATGGATCTTTCAAGCTTGGTAATGCTCGTGGATATTATTTTGAAACTCCGTAAATCGGATATACTAACCTATACGCCTCTGGAGGTTATCACATGTTCTCTGAAGCAGATCGATGGGTTTTTGTAACAAAAATGTTTCTAGTTTTTAAATTATAATGAAAATAACTGACTTTTTTTCCGAGAGAGAATCGAGTTCCGGCTCAAAATAATGGCCGCTATTCACCAGAATTACCAAGCTTGGAAGAGCCAGGATTCATTTTTAAAATACTCAGACTGTGTTCGTCTGAAAGAAGAAAGTCATATACACCTAGGGTGGCTTGGCGAGTAAGATATGGGGTAATTTTAATTTTTGGGTGAACTATTCCTTTAATGAAAATTCAAATTCATTCTTTGCCACTTTTGGAGCGTGAAAAGCTCACAAAGACTGCTTTAAATAAAATCAACAAATTACCAGAGGGGTTTGGAAAAATTCATTGTTGAACGAATCATTTAGGAGTCATTGAACAAATAAGGTAAAAACGAAGCATTGCATATCGTAAAGAAAATGAAAGTGTTTTTTGCATGTCAACCTGTTGTTTGGGACTCCTTAAACCACAAAAAAAAACAAACAAAAAAAAAAAAAACACACAAAATAGGTCATTTAAAAAAGAAAAAAATCAATGGACAAACTATCATCCCCAATGTGAATGATTCCTTAGATTGCTGTTACGATATAATTTTAGTTTGAATAGGCTTTATTTAAAGCAATTCACATAAAGAGCAAAACAAATCTTTCAGCTTAAACAAAAACCAAATTAGGAGGAAAATGTTTTTGTTGTTGTTGTGCAATATTAGTACGATGTTGGTTAACTGTCACATGAATGCTAACAAACATTTCAATTATTTTGGCTCATTTTGGCTGTTTTTCATTTTACTTGTTTGTTATTTACTAACGTTTAGACTGTGACTTAAATAAATAAACTTAAATAAAGATTATACAGACAATACGATAAGCAGAAAGAGCAGATGCAACTCCACCAATAACACACCTGCAAAACCCTATTCAAATGCCTGGATCAATCATCACAGCAACAGACAAAACTGAAAATCCAAAAACACTCCTTCCACTCAATTCAACTTCACTTTGGAACAGATCCAGAGTAAAAATACCAAATCACGTACATGCTGTCATCGTGTACTGGAAGACACTTCTACACTATTTATTACGGAAACACTTTCATATCAATATTTTAACGTCCTTTTGGATGAAACAGATAGCAAAGGATCAATTCCTCCTCAGATGACTGAGCTGATATCTCACCACGACTCATGTTTAACAAGAGAGTCTCCAGTGATCAGGACATTATTGATAATCATGAATATTTAGAGGCACAGACCTTGATGTTGCGCTCTGAAACACATGAGCAGAACAGAGAGGAGTTGCCATGTCACAGCTTCATTCTGATTAATGATAAGACTTCCCGTTACATCTACATCACACAGAGGCTGGTATCACGGACAGAGACACTAGCTATGTTGCAATACACCTATTTTTATGCGCATTTTGGAATACTGCATTAAAGAAAACCCTGGATGGAAACACCAAGATGCACATGAATTCAAAAAATGCACATAAAAAACATAAGCGCACATTTGAGTAGGATATACTGTTCATCCGATAAGAAAAAATGTGCCTAAACTATAATGGAAACACATTTACTGAATTAATTCCTCAATGCGCATCGAAAAAAGCAGACAAAGCAAAGTCTGTCGTCAAAATATTTCAGTAAAACTGTCTTACAACTACTAACACCTGAACTAAAATTAATAACATAAATAATAACAAAAAATAAGTCAATTCTAATACTAATAAATATTAATATTTATTTTAATATTTACTATAATACTGAAGTATATAAATATAATATGAACAACACTAAAATAATACATGTCAAATACAACATTTGGTAGTGAAGCGAAGACTTTTACTGGTGTGAAATCCACACACAAACATCAGAATCACAGCTGAGGCTTGTGGTGACATCTGGCCATGTTCAGGCATCTGCTAATAAGACACTGAGGTTGAGAGAAAAAGAGAGAGAGCTGTTCTAGGATGAATAGGAGGATTGAGCCATAATTACCTTCACAACCTGCCTTCACACACACATACTGTAGACACACACGTTCACTCTTCAAAGCTTGAGCCCAGGGGAAGCTTTTCTATTAAGTGTCCAGAACATGTCAGAGCTCAGATATGACACACCAACAAGATGTTCCACAGGATCCTCAGGCACAGACCATCAGGTACAACATCGCACACACAGTCCTTTAATCAAATGCCTACAAGACGACAACATATGATGTATAACTCACATAGACTAGATAAGGTGCGCCTCTAGGGGCCCAAGAGTGAAGGGACACAATCCCTAAAGGACCTGAATAAGTGGATGAGAAGAAGTGAAAGATGGGACAAAAGAAAAAAACTGAGTAGAATTCAAAGAAGTCAATTTCACCCGTGTCAAGAGAGCAGTAGCGTGTTTCTCCGACAGGGACTTGACCAGGCAGAGATTGTTCCTCCCCTGCGGGACTTCATTTAATAGAAAAACTTTCAAACTGGGAAAATAATAAAGATAAGAACAGAAGTTACTCATTTATTTTTTAATTATATCTTTTTATTGCGGAATTGTGAACTAGTTCACAAGTTTTTAAATAATTCTCAAACGTCAGTTTAATTAATATAGTAATATATTTTTTTATTTATGCATACATATGTTGGGGTTTTTTTGCAACTTGATGCATTCAAGGAGTCATGAACTGCCTCTGCTTTTTTATTTTGTACTGTTTTCTGACATCAAACATCGTAATTCAGAAGTAATATGCTATTTTCTGTCCCGTTTCTGACCCCCCTCATCAGTATGCTTCGTTTGAATAGGCTATGATTGCTACGATTGGCTAACACTCGTGTATGCTTGACAGTCTACATCCTTCACAGATAGATGGTGATTTAAGTTAAAAACGCATAAGCACTCATATTAAATGATCAGTTTGACAGACCAAGTAATAGAGATCACGCAAAAACCTGTGTGGTGCGACATTACTGTTGGATCCAATATAGCTGGCTCAGCATTGCTTTTAGTTTCAATCTTTCTGAAAATCCCACGTCAGATTGTGCCTTGTTTCTAAACGAATTTACAGTAAAATTAAGTGAATGAAGGATCACAAGGAAGGCATTGCAAATATTGTTTTTCCACAACTTGGAAACTAACTATTGTTTGTGGCACATTGACTTCGATGTAAACTGCTTTTAGACCAATAAGAAATCAGTAGATTTCTAAAAACTTAGCTCATAATCTCTACCATGCTACTTGAATGATAAAACAAATCAACTGCTAAATCAGAGTTTGGATATGATTCATTCAAACAAACCATTTGAACTGATTTACAAATTAACCAAAGATACAAAATGTAAAGCTGTTACGACTTAAATTAAAATATGCTATTAACACACCTCCAGGCAAGGAAGAACTGCAAAATTAGTCTGATTACACGGTCTTTAGAAAACTTAATGGATAAATAGAAAGCATATTAAAGTCAATGTGTATACACAATATTGCTTACTTTCATACTGCCATCAAAATCATTAGAAACATATTGTGACTATTCAAAACAACTGTTCAAAAGTATGTGATCTGTAATATTTTGTTTCAAAAGAAGTCTCTTAGGTCCAACAAGGCTTTAATCAATAATTTGATCAAATAACAGCAATACTACTACAATTTAAAATAACTGTTTTCTATTTTAATTTATTTTAAAATGTAACATTTTCTTTCTTTCATTTTCTTGGTGTCACTTTTGACCAATGTGTAATTCACACTTGCTAATTTTAGTTAGGGCTGCTGCGCTGAAGGAATTTCCCTTGGCATAATTTTTAGTGACTCAATAACGCAAGATATTTATAAAATACGTGTTATGATGTAACAAAGTCATATTCAGAACCAATACTAAATCGGGTTGAAACAGGAAGCGAAGCAATGTATGCTTGTATGTATCCTTACACTTCTGTCCAGAAGTATTTTGCTGTTCTGAAGTGTTTGTAGAAGAGTCTCACCAGCTGTTTGGCTTTCTCAGACTCCTGCCGTGTCTGCACTCGCTCTCTCTGCACCGCTCGAGTGATGTCCTGCCGGGCTGCCTCTCTCTCTTTGCGTGCGATGCGAGCCAACTCCTCCTGTATAATGGCCTGCTGCTGCTCATACCTGAAAAAGCACACACACACACAGGTTTATTTACAAGCCTGTTGCCAAGACATGATTCACTCACTGCAGTTCTCAATCCTACCACAGAGTGTCAGTGTTGTGTCCCTTGTTGTTAAGCTTGTTTTAACAGTGTGATTCACATTTGAACAGCATCCAGGAAAAAATGAGTCCTCTTCTAATTTAAGGTCTCTTTCCTTGTGAGAGCTACGATGTTCAGTAATCGTGTCATATTTTAATCAATACATATAAGCATAACTGGGAAAAGTGCAAGATGAATTGGCTGAAAATTAAGACACATTGAGTGATTCGAGAAAAAAAAAAAAAAAGAGAGAAAGGCTCTTCAGAGTGAAAACTAAGGGTGCGTCATGTGGATCTGTGTTTAGGAATAATATTGATTGAGTCTAAATGACTGGATCTGTTGTCTCAGCACAAAATGGCACTGTGTTATGTGATTTTATCATACTGTTGAAATATAAACAGTTTTTCTTGACAAAATCCTATCTCTGCAACGCCAAATACTGAAGTAAAGCAGGAGTGACACAAATACTAAAACTTAAAA
>JAUMHE010000039.1:1790953-1802120 GCA_032359235.1 Enteromius mattozi | reverse complement strand
GGGCACCCCTTGCAGAATCTGTGAAAATGTGAAAAATTTAAACAAAATAAGAGAGATTATACAAAATGCCTGTAATTTTTTTGTTTACTATGTCCTGAGTTAGATATTTACATAAAAGATGTTTACATATAGTCCACAAGACAAAAAAAAAAAAATTAATTAACCACCCTCAAAAGTTTGGGAACCCTTGGTTCTTAATACTGTGTGCGGTTACCTGGATCTATGACTGTTTTTTTATTTTGTGACGGTTGGTCATGAGTCCCTTGATTGTTCTGAACAGTTTAACTGAGCACTGTTCTTCAGAAAAATCCTCCATGACCTGCAGATTCTTCAGTTTTGTTTTGTTTTTTGTCTTGTGTACTATCTGTAAACATCTTTTGTGTTACTCAGGACATACTAAACAAAAAAATAACAGGCATTTTGTGTAATCTCTCTTAATTTGTTAAAATTTTTCACATTTTCACAGATTCTGCAAGGGGTGCCCAAACTTTTGCATAAAACTGCATATATATAAAACACATCATGACACTTGATTACTTCAAAGTTATGATATAAATGTGTAAATGACTTTAAATAAAGCAAACAGAAATCTAAATATCTAAATTAAAGAGCTAAGATGCACCTGGACACCCAACTATTTATTCAAATCAAAAGTCTACTTTCAATAAAGAGAAAGACTTTACAACACACAGGAGTTCAACATCGCCCTCACACGTCCAAAAAAAAGTCACATATAGGCTGAGTACTTCTAGTTTCTAATCACGAAGTTTATGAGGGCATCTAATTTCATTGTGCATAACGTGAGTATGAAATTATTCCACCCACAGACCTGAGCGGGGAGGCTGGCGATGTGGAGAAACTCCCCACGGGCCCCTTGCTTGGCAGGCAGGATGAGGTAAAACAGGGAACCATCTGCCGTGAACAACGGCTCCTCCTGTAGGACAAGCCACCATCAATATACTTTCCTCCAACAGATCAACCAGAGACAACACCATTTTGATGCAATTCATTTCTGGCCAAGCTGGATGTAGCTTTTAGGAACCGAGGAATGCAGCCTGAGAATTGATTACATGCCTCCCTGGAGAGAGCGAAAGAGAGAGAGAGAGAGAGGCTAAACTTACCTGCCGCTGTTTGTTGTGCCAGAAGTCCATTGCCATTTGGTGCCTCTGAAGATTAAAGATGTTTTAAAAGGATTAGACATGTCATATATTATAAGTAAAATATGTGCTTAAATCATTTGTTCTCTTCTGCCTGCCAGGGAGAGTTGTACATCATAACAAACTCCACGGCTAATGCAGAGTTTCAGTCAATCCATCATTCTCATTGACATCGCATTAAGAAAGTGCATGTTTCATTTTTATCTGCAGTCTAGATGTGCTGTCAGGAACATCTAGAGCTCTACATCTATGCCATTACGCTGTTCCAAGTGAACTTAATTTTATCAAATATCATTTTTTCATATTGTACATTATTATTTTGCTATGCCTAAATTACCTTGCCTTTTAGTTTTTTGTTTATTTTATTATTTAGACAAATAATATAACATTTTAATATCAACCATTTACTGTATCCGCCCACATATTCAAAGGCTGAACTATTTTCACAAGCATTTTATCCATAAAGATTTTAAGATCAATCATAAGACTTTGAGATCAATCATATTATATAAGTGACAGTAATAATATTTATGCTTTTTAACTTTCTATTCATAAATTAATCCTTAATATTAAACAAATTGTTTTGATATTAATAATTAGAAATGTTTCTTGAGCAGTATATCAGCATATTAAAACGATTTCTGAAGGATCATGTGACATAAAATAAATTAACTTTGTATCACTGCAATAAACTGCATTTTAAAATATATTAAAAATGTATTTTAAACTGCAATAATATTTTACAATATTGCTGCTTACTGTACTTTTGATCAAATATATGCAGCCTTGGTTTAAAAACAATAAGCCTAAGCCCAAACTTTTCAACAGTAGTGTATATATAATATTATTGTAAATAATATTACATATAAAAATATTATTGATTAGAATTTGCATATATTTCAAAATTAAATAGTTGTATGTAGATTTTAATTTTAGATTAAACTAAAATCACTTAATAAATGACTTGTGGCATTACCAGAATCATCTATCATCCCTTAACAACCACAAAGTGCATAGACTTGAAAGGTTTATACATTATTGCTAAAAATCAATTTCTCTATGGAGAGAATGAATGGGATTTTTACATTCGGCTCCCGACAGTTGCGCTCTGTTGTGTATTTCAGCACAGCTCCCAATGCCTCCAATTATAAAGCACTGTTGACAGATTTGTCAAGACAGAGAGAAATCAAACAAATACAGCACATCTCTGTCAGACGCAGATGCTCCTGCGCACATGCATTCAGTCACTCTCACGCACATACATAAAAAGGGAGTGACCGGTAGGCATTAAAAGGCTGTACAGTAAAGCTGAGTTAGTCTTTCACGCCTCCAGAAGGAAATTAGGCTGAGCCGGCAGAAGAGAAGTAAAAGATTCTCTGCATGTTCTAAGCAGAATAAGGAATGAGGGCCCAATCGATGAACACTTTTCAGGTAAAGATACCCAGCGGGCTGCAGTGGATGAGCTGGTAGCCCCTCACCTCTGAGCAGGCTCCTGTCGTAGCCTCACACACACACAGCACAGACTGGTTCTGGACCCGGTTCAACCAGCGCACAGTTAGACGTGTGCTGCTTATCCAGTTCACCATGGAGATGTAGCTTTCTCTAGAGAAAGAGGAGTAAAAGAAGACAGGCAGAAAGAGAATGAGAGAGTACAGTGCATTCAGAATCACTACTTTGATTATTTTTAGGATAATATCTTGCCAATGAAAATTTAAACAGGATTTTAGACCGCCCCGTATAGGGTTATAATAGTTAACTAAAGCAAAACAATAATTGTTAATTGAAATTTAATACCAAAAATCACATTCGTTTTGTTTCAGCTAGTTGTCAATTAAATACACAAAAAAAAATAAAAATTCTAACTTACTCTTATAAGCTTAACCTGTACTAAAATGACTTAAAATAGAACAACAACTGAAATTAAAATGTAAATAAGAGAAACTAAAACCTAGTATCTTAGTTATACTAAAATTACAATAACACTTCACAAAAAGGTGTCATTTGTTAACATTAGTTGATGTATGAACAAACACTTATTACAGTATTTATTCACTTTTGTGATTTTAATAATGCATTTTTTTCGTATTTGCCATTGTAAAAATTCGTCATGCGCAGAAAGTTTGCACACTGAGTCCAATGTGCACTAATTTATCCATTGCAAAAATTAAAAAATAAATAAATAAAAAAAATCGCAAAACAATACAAAATTTAAGCAGTGAGAAGGATTTTGTTGTCTTCTCTCTTAAAGATAAAAAGAAAGCGGACATATTGCTGAGATTGTGTAGAGAAGAAAGAGAGTTGCACCTCATCAAGTAGCTGCAGAATTAAGTTTACCACAGGATTTTAATGCTTTGGTATAGCAACAGCTACATATTTAAAGAAAGACCATCAATTTCAGCGAAACAACTGTTCCTGAGCAGACTCTGGCAGTAGGGTAAAAATGTATTATATTATCTAACATTTATGTGTTCAACACATAAATGTTGAACAGAATTTTACAGTACTATTTAAAAGGGATAGTCCACCCAAACATGAACCTTTTCTTCTAACTTTCTTCTGTAGAACACCAAAAATGATAGAAAAAATTGAGATTTATAAAAAACGAACAAAAAAAAAACTGACTAGCCATTGATGTATGGTTTGTTAGCACAGGACAATATTTGGTCGAAAAACAACTATTTAAAACTCTGGACTCTGAGAGTGCAAAAAATCTAAATATTGAGAAAAATCACCTTTAAAGTTGTCCAAATGAAGTTCTTAGCAACGTATATCACTAATCAAAAATGACATGTTAATATATTTAAGGTAGGGAACTTTACTTAATGATTGTTGACAATAAAGAAAAATCTATCATTTTGACTATTTTTGGCTATTTCTGCAAATAGACCTACAGTATGTTACTTATGACTGGTTTTGTGGTCCAGGGTCACATATTTTGAAGTATGTAACCAAATGGTTTCTGGTTCCACTTCCTTCCATAGTATGGAAGTTAATGGGACACAAAAGTATTTGGTAATCAACATTGTTCAAAATCTCTTTTTTTATTTTTTATTTTTGTGTGTGTGTGTGTGTTTGAAATGACATGAGGGTGAATAAATTATTTTTTTTGGTGGACTATGCCTTTAAGATTGCTACAATATTGTGCAGTTAACTTATAAACACCCAGATATGTTGGCCCATGTAAGCACTTTAATGTTTCCCATCTAAATTTCCCACATTTAGCTTGTTAAATACATTTGGTCACCTACCAAACACTTTAATCCAAATCAGCTTGCAGTTAAAAACATTACAGCCAATATTACGTCCTTGCTTTATGTTTGTTAACACATTGTGATGTTTAATGCTGCTATTTTGGCCAGGTCTCTGTAGCAAAATGAGACTTTAAGCTCCAGGGACTGACCTTGTTAAAAAAGGTTTAATTAAATCACGCTCTCGGGATGATTTTTCACCAGGAGGAACTGAAAAGTCGATTACAATCAAGGACAAAAATCAGCCTGAAAGCTATGCTTGGAGGGAAGATTCATTTTCCAGCAGGACAAAGACTCAAAGCAAAAACAATGAAGAATGGTTTAACTACAGAAGGTTGGTATTCTGGACCGGCACAGCCTGAGCCCAGACTTGAATCCAATTGAAAATCAGCAGTAAGACCTGAAATTGCTGTCCACTGGCATTCTCCATCTAATCTGGCAGAGCAGAAGCATATTTGCGCTGAAGAATGGCCAATAATTCTACAATCTAAATGCGGAAAGCTCACGCCGACAAACCCAGGATGATACAGGCTGCACTTTTTGCCGTGGAACTATGTACAAAGTATTAAAGGGGGGTTGGGGAAAACATAAAACAAGAAATCAAAAAAAAATTAACTATTAACTACAACAGTTTATCACTGAAAATGTAATAAAATCTTCAGTGAGTAACATCAAATCCCTCTCAATAATCTATTGCACAGTATTGCCTCAGATCAACAACCCCACTTTCTTCAGTTTGCAAATGCATGATGCATTTAAAATGCCAATAAAAGGTTTAATAATGAAGGCATTGCTTTGAATAAACGACTAAAATCTTTATTTTTTGTCACACTGCATCCATTTTGAAGTCTTATTCTGGCATTATGCACAGATTCAAATGCTCATAAAAGCATCTGTTCATATTGTTTATCCATTAAAAACATTTGTTAGAAACTATACTTGATTTTAAAACATTCAGAGTCATAAATTATTTACATACCATGAATTGCGCAAACGTGTTTTTTGCCTACAACCAACACTGCGACAGTGAAATGAATACAAACCATGTGCAATGTTTTTAACATTTAATAATACATCCAATAGGCGTTTTGCCACGTTTTTAGGAGGATATTTAAAATGAACACCTCTATATCCATAGCCTGTGCACTGCATCTGTGCCATTGTGGACACATGATAATTAAAGATAAACTTCACCTGCTGTTGTGGGAGTCTGGAGGAATCATCTCTAATGTGTGTGCTGGACCATATAAATTCACCACAAACAGACTGGCTGATGGGATTCTGGAACCCGCCTGAACAGAGAAAATTATTTTAACATCATCAAACCAAAGACTAAATGCTCTTGCGGCCAATAAATAGTGCATATATTTGAATTAATGATTCATTATAATCTTGTACTGTGATATTGGATTCATTTTGAAGTTATTTCGCCTTGTAAAACAATACAGTTGGCTGCATGTCCACTCTTCTTACCTTTGGATACGGGTAGAGGACATTAGAAGGGTAGATCCCGCCCAGGAAGTGATGTATCTCCATAAAAGGAGTTGCTGAGTTGTTAATAGACAGATACGCCAGGCGTGCGCCGTCTTTTGCCCACCAGAACGCAGGGTATTTGAGCAGTATCTCCTCTAAATTTTAATAAGGTGAGACAGAAATGAAATTTTGATGAGGCTAATTAACTGGTTATCATAAATCTCATTTACCTATCTCATTGTGTATTTATGAGACCAAATGAGATAATAATCTCTTCGTGAATACTGCAATGACTTCAAGGGGTTGTCAAAATTGTCTCAAAAAAACACATTAAATGAAGGCGACTCATTAAAATGATGGACTGCAGTGCGAGTGTTTTGAAGGGGACAACACGTCCAAGATTACTGACCCTCGTAGGTCCAATCAGACAGTCCATTAAGCACCATTCCGTTTCTCCCCGTGGCTGTCAGACGCATCGCTTTGCTAGAAACATCTGGTTTATAGTAGATGTCATTTTCAAAGACATAGACCTGCAGTCAACAAAGAGACGCCGCTAGAATTAATATAGAGGGATGAAGACATAATATAAAATGTTTATAAGGATATTCAAAATTTTAAGAGGGCCGAGTGCAAATAAACATTGAAAATTACAGCTCGATAGTTATTTTAATGCTATGGCTAATTTTGTTGGAAGAAATAATAAATAATAACAATAACACTAAAATCAAGAAAATCAGTCATTTTAAATGCTACATTATATATAAATTATAATTAAAAAGACTGTCAAGTCTATGCTGTTATTAATAAATAAATGCAATCAAACAAAATATTAACAATACTGACATCAATGATACTAAAATAACACAGTCCGTAAAGAGTATTCCATTCTGAACACTGCCTAAAAGTTCATTTTAAGCAAGCTCGCTATAGTAAAATAGACAAAGATGGACAGTGGGTTCCTCCTCACCAACTGGTTCCCTTGAGGTCCCCATGCTGCATACTGAAGTACAGATGTATCCTCCTCTGATGGGGTGAGGTCTGTAATCTCCCTAAGACAAGTACACAAAATCACATGCACCAAGACTGAACAAGATTGAACTATTACTTCACAAGGTACAAATTAGTCAGGTTCTGGGTCATTTTTAGAGAGCTTGAAAGGGCTTGTAAAAACAGCACGATGCAGATGCCGACAAAATGAAAGTGAAGAATACAGACAGGCAGGGGTCTGGTCATGCAAATGAAACCACAGCTAAGGCTAAACGATCAGAGAATTCTGCCAAAACAAGCAAATGGGCTTCAAGACATTTGTTAAAGTTTCATTGCTGTTTCACAACCACAAGCAAAAAATCTCAGGCTTTTATCAACAAACAGAACATAGCAAATCCCCACCAGGGCATTCAATAAAAAACATTTCATCCAGCAGAGACCTGTCAACTCCAGAACAAATAGTACCTTTCCATACTTTAAAATATTCAATGCCTGATGGATAACGTTGGATAAAAGCACAAACGCTGAGGGACCTCTGGACTGATTTTTGGTTGTGCACATGCCCAGTGCAGGCCATGCAGAGAGGGACCTCCGTCTCTACCTACCCGCTGGCCACTGTGTAGATTGCAAATGATGCTGTGAAGGACTGTGAGAATACCTGGATAGGGGCAGAGGACATGGTAGATCCCTAAGTTGTACAAAAGCACATGTGTATGCATGGAATTGCATACTACCACATATGCTTTCTTTAGTACACTCTTAAAAATAAAGGTTCCAAAGCTGTGTTTTTGCAGTGATGCCATAGAAGAACCATTTTTGGAACCTTTCAGTGAACAGTTCCTAAAAGAACCATTTTGATGCACTTTTTAAAAAATCTAAAGAACCTTTTTCTGACTATAAAGATCTTTTCTGCATTTGAAAGGCTCCATAGATGTTCGAGGTTCTACACTGATGCAAATAAAGAGAGTTTATTTTTAAGAGTGTATGTCTATTGTGGCCGCATTCAAATTTACAGTGTGCATTCAAAATTTCAGGATTTGTGCAGAATGCAATGCAATGCGTTCAACTTGACCTTCTATTTGAAGTGTGAAGTTAGTTTGCGGTCGGTAAGATTTAGTTGTCTTTTTGAAAGAAATATTGATTTGATCAAAACTACAGTACATACCCTACAGTAATATTGTAAAATATTACAATTTAGAATAACTGTGAATAACAGGGTCACACACATTTAAAATGTAATTTATTCCTGTGATGCAAAGCTGAATTTTCAGCATCCATCCATTCTTCATTGTCAAATGATCCTTTAGAAATAATTCTAACTTAAAGATCAAGCAACATTTTTTAATTTTTCTCAATGTTGAAACAGTTGGGCTGCTTAATATTTTTGTTTCAGGATCTTTTTAATAGAAACTTAAAATGAACATCTATTGCCAAATTAAGCCAAATTAAATGATTACTTTATTTTCTTTTTTAATTACTGAAAATAAATATTTAAACATGCTATAAGAGACCATGTGAAAACAATGTAGCTCAATGCAATTTTTTTATTTGTAAAAAGCCTTTATCATTCTATTATACCATTTTAAACAATAGTCTATGCTTGTATTCCATTCTGAACAAAGCACACACTCAAATTCAGTTTTCACCACTCATAATCTCTTTCATTCTCTCACTGCATGACAACACAACTGGTTAATGGTTCATTTCAATTTCAATTTCAAGCTTCATTCAGCTGATTCATCTGAGGAGGACCGTGAACAAAAGAACCAATTCTTTAGCAAACATTTGAATTTATTTCACAATCAGTAGCTGTAAGGGATATGGGACAGCTTGACTTCTATTAGAACAGTACATCACATGTATGGGGTCATATGACAGAATGATAGTGGTATTCGCCCGGTCTCAATCAGTGTAATCAGTTTGGTCAATATCCCTCAAAAAAAAAAAAAACTGCTTGCGTAACATCCACATTTCAGCTTGAAACCCCCTCCACTGGATTGGAGGGGGATGACCTAAATCAATAGAAGTGTCCTTTGGCCCTCTAAGGACAATTGTGCTTTTCGGCAATATGCATTACAATGCATTTGGCTATATGAAGATATATTGATCAGTCAGGTCTGTAATGATTCGTATAAAATTAGATGTATTGATAGATGTATTGATTGCTGCAGCATCGGAACAGAACGCAGTGTGAAGACAAGCTTACTGCACTCGTTTCACAAAAGCCTAATAGGATTGAAAGTCAAGCCCTGCACTGCATACTAAAAACAGAACAGCCGACTGTCCCACTGGATATCTTGTACTGTTCAGCAGTGATGCTTAACAATCATTTGATTAGGATGAATGTTCGAGGTCAGTAGGATATTGTTTTTGAAAGACAATGCTTTTATTCAGCAAGAATGCATTAAATTTATCAAAAGGTTGCATTGAATAGATCACAGTTTCCAAATAAATGTTGTTCTTTTGAACCTTAAATTTATCAAAAAAATCCCGGGAAAAAATGTGTTAATTTCCAAAAAAACAAAAACAAAAAAAAAACTAATGCACTTTTTGATTAATAGAAATTTGAAAAGCAAAGCACAAAAACTTAATGTTTCAAAAAGATTTCTATTTCCAATAAACGCTGTTCTTTAAAAACCTTCAATTTATCAAAGAATTCTGGGAAAAATTCATTAGTTACCAAAAGCAAAGCAACACAATTATTAAAATTTATTAATTAAAATCTGTACATTAGATTATATGATTTCCGAAGATTATGAGATATATATATATATATATATATATATATACACACACAATATAATTTTAATAATATTTCACAATATTTCTCTGTATTTGTAAGTAAAGAAAAAATAATAATAAATCTGCCTTGGTAAACATAAGAGACTTCTTTCAAAAATATTTAAATCTTACCGAGCCCAAGCTTTCTGAATTCTCAGTATTAAATATCTCAATATTAAGAAGACAGACATAGGATTGTGTGGCAGGTGAAAGTTGCAATCTCAGTGTCTATTTCTGAGTTTTAATACATTTTTCTCTGAGCATGTAAGAATGTGTGTGTGTGTGCGTGCGCACGCTTGTGTGTTGATTATAGGAAAAAAAAGATTGTGGTTTCCTGCTGTGAGTCATAAATCCTCTTTTTGCAAGGATTCACAAAATTAATATCCATTCTGTAAACAGTGGAAGAAATATTGCTAACGTGGGAATTCTGCATCATTGTGACACTGGCATAGTAATCGCACTAATTTGCTCAATAACACCGAGCGCAGTACTGATGCCCACACAACTCTGAGTGCCAAAAGTGCAAGATCTGCCCTAGTTTGCCTTCCCGCCTGTCTTTTTTCCCGTTCGTTCTGTTCTCGCTGACTGTAAAATCTTTTGATTCATGTTCATCACAACACGTCCTCCTCTGCGCATTCAGTCTCAGGTTGCCCTGGTTCAAAAATGCTTTCCTCTTTATTTCTAGATCTCTGTGGATGCTTTCGCTTTATTCATTTAACTTTGACTTCCTTCCTCTTTGGCTGTGACTTAAAAGTGATAGTCCACCCAAAAACAGAAATATCTGTCATCATTTACTCAGCCTCATGTCACTGCAAATCCTTGCTTTTCCCAGCTTTTTCCAGCTGCTTTTTCTATGCAATCACAATAACTGAAGGTCATTTTTTTTTCTTACATCTACTAATAGTCCCATTTGGCAGATTAGAACTTGCTGACAGTATACAAGCAATCGAGCAGTTAAGATTTGCTAAACACTCTCTATATATATCCTTTGCAGTATATATTGTTTTACATACGTGTACTGAATGCATGCGGGACATAATGTATCACTGGATGATAAAATGTAGCAGACATTATCATGACTGTGACTGTGAAAAGTGTTTTGATGTCTTAAGACAGCTTTGTTTAAGAAACAGGCCAAAATGTACATGTTATTTGCCCATACTTTTCCCCTCCAGTGAGCTGTTAACATCGAGCCAGTAAGAACCAATCAGATCGTTCTGATTCATGAAAAAATCATTTTAAGCCTACACTCTAAACCCGGTTAAGTTGAATTTACTTAAAAAACTTAAGGAAACTGGTTGCCCTAAAAAAAATGTAAATAACGTTTACTGGAAAACTTTAAGTAATCATTACTTAAATATAAGAGTCATTTTAACAACCATTTTAAGTTGAATTTACTTAATGCTTTCACTTAATTACTCCATTCCTCTAATTGCATTAAATTACCGATTGCCTTAAAAAACTAAGTAAAGTGAAATAGAAACAGTATGTTGTACTGACAAATGCTTAGTTAGTATAGTT
>JAUMHE010000039.1:1766705-1790853 GCA_032359235.1 Enteromius mattozi | reverse complement strand
CAATAATCTCACTGCATTATTACAATTAATGACAAAAATAATGTTTGGAAATGTAAACCGATATTTCCAACTGACACACTACCGCAAAAGATAGAAATAACCCACTTAAAACCTTTTTTTTGTTGCTGAAAATACTAGTGGCTTAAGACTTTTGCACAGTACTGTATATATAGCATGGTATATATTAGTGCTGTCAAATTATTCATCATGATTAATGGCATCCAAAATAAAAGTATTTGTTTACTTGGTATTATGTAATTGTACTTTTTATAATAAATTAACCAGAATCAATAAATCATAGCCATGCTGCTATTCAATTGTGTTGTGCAATGGCACAAAAATATATATATTCTCAAAGGATGAAGCCTTGTAGGATTTGAAAGTGACAAAAACCTCCTTGAAAGATTTGCCTCATGTGCCAGGAGCTTATTTAAGGGACATTTAGTTCTGGGTTGCTGTCCTTTTTGGTGTGTGAAGAGGAGGATTATGTTACCTATCTGTACAGTGAAGGAAGGACAAAATTAGGTCCCTTTCTGGCACTTGATTTTTTCCCTCCTTCATATGGCGACTTTTTGCTAGCGCTGCAGAAAATTGGATTCTCTGCAACTTTTGAAAGGTACAAATGCTACGTGCTGTGGGTTTGCCTCATAAGACCAGAAAGAGAGAGAGAGTGAGTTCTTAGGAGGTGTTTTCCCCAGGCTGCGGGAGACACATAAAAACGAATGATGGCAATATTAGCTCGGCAACCGGGCTGATGTTATTGCGTTTTTATGCGCCTGGGGAAATCACCTTGTCTGTGGCAGCAGAAAATGATTATTGAGAGCTAATAGGGTGAAATGTTTAATATAAAGGATAGAACAGACGAAATCATTCACTGCTCCATGGGGAGCAAATTAAGAAGGAGGGATTGTGAAGGTGTGCGACAATGCGGTAGAAGGATGGTGCTTATTACTGCGGCGGCAGTTGGATGTTGCACCTTTACAGGAGCACAAAGCACAGAGCAGCACTTCAGAGACCGCTAGCCCTTGTCCCTCACTTCCTTTGTTAGGTTAAAAAAAGCCAGTTAGGCTTGTTTACAGGTGAATTTGATGTAATTGTTTCTGTCCCTCGAGGATCTGCAGAGGTCAGGAAGTTTCCTTAAAAAAAAAAGGCATTTTATCATAAAAACAAGCGTGTGAGCCAAATATAATTTTTTTATTGGTTTATATCTTCAGTAATAATACCCCCTTACAAGCCTATTTCAAATAATGTGCCTGTAAATATATAGCAAAACATCTGTTTCAGTAAGAGAACTGCCTAGAATAGCACATATAGCAATAATCAGCTCTGCTAATGGAATAGTTAATTTGTGTGCCACCTGTGCTGTGTGCCTTCTTCACTTTCTCCATTTGTTTTCCTGCTCTATTACTTGTTTTCTGCCATTTTCTACCCTCATACTAGAATCTATTTCATTTCTTCTTCTTTCTTTTCTCAGACTTTTCTATCTCAGATGGCTGGTTGTTCATGTGGTCTTGTCATCTTGATCAATCTACTTTGCTCTCTCTATCTTGCTCTGTCTTTCATTGTGATATTTCTGTTTTTAGAATCCTATGTCCATTTCATTTCAGAGGATACAGCAAAAGATTCCCCACCCCCTGTAATTCCTGTTGTATTTTTCCACCTGTGCTCTCAATATGGATCTCTTTTTTTTAATATATATATATATATATATAGACTGTAAAACAGACTGGAATCTTATTTTTGAAGTCAAGGCGCTTTGATCTTGTGAAATTATTATTTTATTCAGAAAGGTCCAAAAATGAACATGCATTTAGCATTGAGTAGATTTTGTAGATAATGTACACCATGTAAGGGTGTAGTAATTTGGCAGACACTTTTATCCAGATTGGCTTAAATTTCACACGGGCTACCCTGAGGCACAGTGGTGATAACTGAAAATTTTGTTGCCTTGTTCCCCCCATTTCTCAGTATTGTTTCACTCCTTATTCCCAACATGTAGAACATCTTTTGTTCTTTTTTTTTTCATCTCCGGAACACAAATTAAAATATTTTTAATGAAATCCGAGAGCTTTCTGAATACAAAAATAATGACTTTATTCAACAATTTCTTCTCTCCTTTGTCAGTCACGCTTTTACAACAGTACCACGAAGAGAAGCGATTGTTAAATAAAGTCATTTCAAATGCAAAGTATTCTCATAGCTTCATAAAATTAAGGCTGAAACATTAGACTATTATTTGGACTATTTTAACAATGGCCTAACTACCTTTTACCTAAAAACCCTTGGATTTTATTAAAAATATCTTAAGTTTTGTTCTTAAGTTAAACGAAGGTCTTACACGTTTGGAATGTCATGAGCGTGAGTAACTGATGACAGAATTAAAATTTTTGCTGAACTTTTCCTTTTAGTTGTTGCTAAATAAATGTAATTTAATTTGTTTATTTATTCAGAGAGTAACTAAAACATAGAAAGAGGTTCAGTACTTGCACTAATGTGATCAATTGCATTTGCTCTCAAATGATTTTTTTTTTTCCAGCTGAATGTGAGAAACATTTGCTTCACTTACTGTATGATTTCAGGGTTTTCCACATGCCCTAAAAAAATCTGGAAATGAATCACATTTAAAATGTAATGGAAATTTCCATTTTCAGTATTGCTTTTTAGTTATGCTCAGTTAATAATAGAAATACTCTTTGTGGGTTGATTGCTATCTTTGTTTATTTATTTTTTTGGATAACTGGATGAATGTGTTCTTTTTGTGTAGTTAAACATTTCCTTTGAGGGGGAAAAGATAATTTTTTTAATGTCATAATTAATTCATTCATGAGAACATTTTACTACAAAGCACTCAGATTAAGGCAAATCTCTAGTTTATTCCTATTTAATGTGTTAAAGCTTGTCTTCAGTTGAGAATCTTTTGCTATTATAACTCGACCCGTAAGCTTGGGTAAAACGTCTTTAATAAATTTGGAAGTTTGTGTAAATGAAGATCAGAGGAAGTTCTGTAGTGATCTGCTGTAGAACTTGATCAAAGCCACTAAAAGCAGATCCTGATCCCACAAGGTAAATTTGTCTGCAGTCAATATAAAGTAACTAAAAACACACACATAAATGCTCACATTAACAGATATTTCTTTATTTTTTAGGGGACAGATGTCTATAATTTCTTCTTCTAATATAGCTACATAGATCAATAACAAAGGTGACCCACAGGAAAGCTTTTCTAAAGCATCTGACAGCCTGCGCCATACATAATACATAAAAATCTGTTTCCATTCATTTCAGTTGCTGTAATTTACCTGTTCTGTAATTCAAATGTCATTTCGTACCCCAATGTTTTTAGTTGCTCTCTCAGGCATCGCATCTTATGTTTTAATGCATCAACGCAGTCCCCTCCTGCACTGGTCCCATGACGGATCTCATTCTTGTTGACCTTCGGTGGGAGATGCCCTCTGTCCTTCTGCCGGAGAGTGAGGTAGGAGCGGTCGAGGAATTGGAGGGAGGGATGCATAATCTGCAGGTCTCAGGGGACGTTCTGCAGGTGTGCTCATCTGCTGGCTTCGAGAAAGAGAGAGAGCGACAGAGAGACCCAATTTTCCCCTCTCCTTCGGTGAAGGGCAGCCAAGAAGTCTCCAGAACAAGCGCAGGGGGTGGAAATATGGATTGGCTCAGATAATGTTGAGAGCAAGCCCGCATTATCACAATGGTGTGGATGAACATGTACCGAATAATTCCGTCTGTCCTATTGCAAAAGGGCACGCAAAGACAATTGATTATAAAATGCGTGCCGTTGTCAAAGTCTATACTGATACGTGACTGTATTCACAAGTCTGACAACTTTTGTTGGGTTGCAGAGTCAATGATCGCATGTCATTTTCACCATATCCTACATCGAGATCCATTCCATGTAACACCTGAGACTTCATCAGTATCTGTATTGAATGAAAAGGTGAGTAAGCTCTTTGTATTTGCTGCCTGAACCCTGGTGCTCTAGGGCCTGTGTTCTTACCCTGAGCTCGGGTCATGCAAAGCCAGGTGTAAAGGGGTGTGAAGTCACAACTGAGTAGTGAGATCAAGGATGAACCACAGTGTGAGATTGTTCCCATTTACTTATGGTTAGTTTTTGCCTCTCAGGTACACAAGGTACTTGCCATAACACATTTCTTCCCTTGTTCTCTACGCTGTTTTGGACATCAAGCACAACTGTTCTGTTCAGTTTCTTATGCAAAAGAACATATCCATTTTTGTTCAACTCTTGAAGTCCTATTGGTTTTTGCTGTCCACATTTAGTCTCATATGACCATTTACTGCCCTCATTTTGACTCTTTATGTTAAGCACAAACCGGCAGGTCAACCATAAGACCCTTAATGCATTGAGTGTCTGGCCGCAAATTGGATGTTCTGGTGCTGCAAATAAACTGTCATTTAATTTTGGCAGCAAATCAGTTTTCTAACTCTAAAAATGATTGAATGGAAAGCATTTGTGCATCTGCTTCATCATGAACATGCTATTTGCTGTATTTCTGATATGTCTTCTGCAGTATGCATCAAACTTATGTTGTTTGTCAGATGGTCCTTTACACAGGCAGAGACTGGGCATTTATGACAGAAACTTGTTTACGGGTACAACTACCTTCTTCTTGTCCTCACTTTATCTCATTGATAGTTGCTGATATCTGTTCTCTTCTATAGTCAAACATTGCTCAATTATTGGTCGCTACTGATTATAAAATCCTTGTTTATAGCTGCAAATCAGTGTAAAAGTAAGTGTGACTTATCAAACATATCAATATTTATATTTCAAAGGCATAATTCGCTGTAAATATGGGCAGTGTTCAGAAATCAATAATCAAAGTTTTGCAAAGGAAAAGCAAAGAAAATCATTTGCATTGTTAAAGACTGCTCAGTGGTTGCTTTCACTTTTAAAATTGCTCTTAAAACGGTCAAAACTCAATGAAACTGAAAATTAAAAACTTTCAATCGTTTTTTTTGACTGCAAATCAATGAAGCGTACCTTTTTACACTTCGATTTCTACATGTCAATTTTGATGCTTTTGTAGGTTGTAAATATGTGTTAATATGCTTTTGTTGTAGACGTCAATACTGTGACAGTTTCCCAGTGGCCCATTTTTGCATTTCAATATATGATCTATTTTCATTGTGTTCAGTATGTATACATTTTTTAAATTTGTACATAGTGCATTCTTATTTCAGAAAAATAAGGAAAATCCTGTTTTCCCATAATACAAGCCTTTAAAAATTCGGTGAAATCTTGTTATTTCAGTTATTCAAGCCCTTCTTCTCAGTACAGTGGTCGGGCTCAAGGACAAAGTTGCACCCTAATGTATTATTAATCCTATTAATCAGCGCTGTTCTCACTGGTGTGATGACGTGTGTAATATTTTCAGAAATTAGACAGTATGCTGCCATTAAGCTGATAAAATTATAATATCGTGAGTTATATTATAATGCATATTTAATGTTATAATGGATAATAGTATAACACTGTTAATTATGAATGGTGTTTTGACAGATACACAGAATTGTACAAAAATCAATACATCCTTTATAATTCTGAATTTAATAATTAAAAAATAGCTGTGTAATATTTGTTTTAATCAGCATCAAATTTTTGTATTTATATTTATTATATTAAATAAATATTTTATAAAATAGCAGGCTAATAAGAACTAAGAACTGCACAGGTTTCTTGCAGATGGTCCTTTGGGGTGTTAATGATTCTATCCAGGACAGTGTGTCATCCACAAAACCCTTGAAGCACCCTTATGTGTCACGACCTGCAGCATGTAGCCAAGGTGAGTGGGATTGCGGTTGGGGGCTGTAACTTTACTCAGACCCTCTACCCTGAATAATCGGTCTTTTTTTTACTCTCAGACCCAAGCAGATGGCCGGAAAATAGAGCAAAACTGACAAACGTTTGATGAGAGGACAAAAAGTGCAAAGCATGCAGTTAAATGCATATTTATACATTATTACATAAGAACTCTGTGTACATATAAACTTTATTGATGTTAACCTCCTAAATCTTATTGATAGCCACAGACCTCAGTGTGAGTCTTTCACTTTTAATATTTTATAATCTAACGTACTCAGAATGATTTATTGCTTCATAATGAACTTGAGGAGCCCATCTTCACCAAAGACAAATCAAATACACCACACTGATCTTTACTTTATAGAACCTCTTACATTCTGCAGCCATTGACTTATGAGTCGCTCAGTTTAACTGCAAGAAATTTATATATAAGACCTGGAAGTTATGCAGAATGCCAAATCAGCCTTTGAAACATGTTAGTCTGGAATTACAGCCCTACGTTTCAAAGCCCGAGCGCTATAAACCACATCCGTCGTGGCACGAGGTTAATGAGAGGAGTTTGAAGATGCTTTATGGAAGATTTTATCCAGCAAATACACAAGCTCACGCAACGAAAAGGGATCCAGAGGAAAAATAGTCTGCCCTGAGGTCTAAGCATACTCAATCAATAGCCCGCAGAGAAATAGCTCTCGCTGTCTCATCCGTAGGGTTTTCATTCTCTTATTCTGCCTCATTGTACATTCGCACAAACGTACACACACACACTGCTCGTCGTCGTCCATATGGCTTGAGTATTCACGAGAGGAAGACCGCGCAAGACCGTGACGGCCAAGGCTTCTTCCTGCATCTCCCTCGAGGCTTGTGGAGACAGGCCTTCTTAAGCAATACAGAAGTGGGACGGGACACCGGTCGTATCGGGGGGAAGCTGCAGCCAAGAATGCGTAATGCTGCCATAATGCCATCGAACTGGCGTCTTCATAAATGTCTGGTCCCCTGAGACACAACGAGCGCTGTGTGTTTTGTAAGTGAATATGTGTGTGCGTGTGTGGGCTACATGAATAAATGCATGTCCGGATCCACATGAAGAACGTGGTCTGTTTGCTCATTATGTATGCGCCGTCGCGGGCCGGGCCGTCCTCAGGAGATGAAAGTTTGTAAACATGAATAATAATTAGGCTCAGGTCTTTGGGCAGGTAATCTGCATGCAAACTCCGCCGCTATGTTTCGTTCATTTACTATTCATTTGGTTTTGGGGGTAGAACAACATTTGCATTTGGTGGGAACAGAGACGTAGGTAACGTTTGATCTGCATTTGAGCCGAACAGGCTCGATCTCTTTTCTAATAGGATTTGAAGCGGATTAAACGAAGGTAAAGCGACACCGCTGTTGTCCACCGTGAACGTCGTATTGTCTGCATATCTGCGAGTCTCCCGGCTGGGTTCGAGAGTAAACGCCGCTGTTTTGCTTCTGATTGAAAGTTTTTCCAAAGGTGAAAGCCATCTGAAGTGGAAAGGAGGCTTTTGTCCTTCAACATTTTGAGTGTAAAAGTGCCTGAGAGCTTGGCATGAGTGACGTGCCGTAGGTTGCCGCACTGCATTCAGGCAGCCACCGAGCATCGCAGGAGAAGCTAAATTAGAACTCCAGGGCTTCCAGGTTTAATGGAGGGCGGCTGGTGAGCTGACAAGTGAGGGCTTATTGACACATCGATATGGCGCTGATGATTAATTAAGAGCGCCGTGTGTTATCTGTCTGGGCTGAGATGTCCAATCTGGAGGTGACATTGGAACAGGAGTCCTACTTTTTCCTTCTCTCAACCACCGCTTTCCTTCGGTACACAGCAGCCAATATAGGTAAACAAACCTCTGCCCTCCCTCTTCCACCCCTCCTTTCTCCTCCATTTTACAGATAGGCCTAAGACTTTAATCCGGATCCAGTGACAAACTTATCCCCAGTCAATACGGTAAAGAGAACCTCCTATGAGGGATGTGCGCTCTGCTGAAAAGCTTGGCAGAAGAGGAAACATCCTGCATCTCAAGTATTACTCACCCTTCAAGGAGAGGGCACTTGATAACGATTTTAGAGTTTGGCTTTGCAAACACTCCTCTTTTCCAATGCAGTCCAGTCTGCGAGGCACTTTTTTTCTACGCCATGCACAGTGATGTATTTTAGCATTTAACATCAGAATTGAATCATCTTCTTTTGCTGATAACTGAATTACTTGGAGTAACTCATAATATGCATTATAAGAACGCTGAAGATGGATGTCTCCCCCAACACATCGTGTGATTTCTTTAACCCTACGGTATGTTAGCCACACTAAGTCGCGTTGAGGATCTCTAGCTTAACGCCATACCTTCAGGATGCTAATCTGTCTTTGTTAGTCAGCCACATGGTAACTCTCTACAGGCAAGCTTAAGACTGATCACCTGCCGCCTCTTCATCTAACTCTGCTATGCATGCTACTATACCGCAGCACTTTGTAATTGTCACAGATGCCACTTTTGGCAAGTCAACCAGTCTTGTGTTTCGTGTTACTGCGGTGTGGTGGTGGTTTGACACAGATAGTGCTGTATGAGTATAAAGGAAGCAGAAATGATTCAGTCATCATGTTATCCATGTCTATTGGAATATCTAATTGCATTTTAATTAATGGAGGTTTACAAGTGCCACTTAAAACTATTTTAAATGTTTTTAAATAAAAAAAAAAAATGTAAAAAATCTTTAAAAATTAAAACATTATAAAAGCCACATTTAAAATGGTTTAAATCATGTTTTAAAATGTGGTTAGACATAACAAATACAAATCCCACACACTTTCCCAGCTTCCAAAAAGTAAAATTAATAATAATAATAATAATAATAATAATCTAAAATTATGGTGGCAACACTTTACGATAAGATTCATTAGTTAACATTAGTTAACAACATTAGTTAACATGAACTAATAATGAACAATACTTCTACAGCCTTTATTAATCATAGTTAATGCTAATTTGAGAATATACTAATGCTTTATTGAAATCACAAGTTGTGTTTGTTAACATTAGTTAATGCACTGTGAACTAACATGAACTAACAATGAACAGTTGTTTTCCACTGTTTTTCCATATTCCACTATGTTCTTCTCTCAACTTAGACAAGTTGATACATATCTTTCCCGTCTCAGTGCGTGTACTTAATCGCTTTAGCGCACGGCGCCACTATGTTAGCATTTCGCTTAGGTATGTTACAATTAAGTATGGTGACACAAAATAAAACCTGGCGATCTTTTTAAGCTGTTAAAATAAGGTTAACTATCACATATGGCGGAAGAGCACTTTGCAACATTTCTACCTCGGCACAGTCATATCATCCCTCCTGAAAACTCCTCCTCTCCCTTCAGTCAATACAACCAAGGAGTGATGATATTACTGTGCCGAGGTCGAAGTGCTGCAAAGTGCTCTTCCACCATACATTATAGTTATCTTTTTTATCCGCTTAAAATATCACCACATTTTATTTTGTGTCACCATACTACATCTTTAAATAGGGAAAACATGGAAGTGTTTGGTGGCTTCTAAATTCATCCCTATTCAGTGTTTAACTGAAATAAACTTTGATTGATTGAAAGGAGCTAATCTAAATGCTAACATAGTGGTGCTGCGCGCTAGTGCAGAAACTGAGATGGGAGAGATATGTATCAACTCGCTGAGGGAAGAACATATTGAAATATGGAAAAACGGTGGCGTTTTCCTTTAATGTTAACAAATTTAGTTAATACATTAAGTAATGTTAATAAATGACACCTTATTTAAAGTGTTATCAAAATTATTAAGCAACTATTCAGTCCCATGACCTTGATCAGATATTTTCAGTCAATCAAATCGATGATTGTCAGTACCATCCTCAAGGTCATCCAAATACATAATCATTGAAATATAAATAATCTTTAAGCTGTATTTTAATTGTTCTTTTCCCCCAAATGTTTTTCTTTATCTGTCTAGAAATTGAGTTAAAAAATAGAATAGTTCACTCTGGAAGCAACTGATGAATGTTTGACCCATCATAACTGCAATATGATTCCTATTTCTGTCAGAATTAGACAGAAAATGCGAGTAGGGTAAAGTATACCATGTCCGTATGCAAACCTCTGTAGAGGAGTTGTTTAAAGCAACATCTATTTGACGGAGAAGAAGGTAGGTTATCTGTTTTTGCCCATGTGAACTTGTCAACCCAATCATTTTGAATGCACCTCTGGGGTGAAAAATATTCTCCAGGTTCACCAATGTCACTGGTTAGCCAGAAGCCAATCCTGAATAATCATACCTTAATTCTGAGAGCACACAGAGTTGAGCTTTGTCATGCGGCTGGTAGCACTGGTTTGTTTGTCTCCTCTCAAAACAGTTTTCATGCTAGTTTTCAGTGCCTTGGGTACACCGTCCACACATACACACACACATTCTCTCATACACTTACGTCTGACCCGGCTGACCCGTATCCGAAGAAGCATGACTTCCCTCAATAACAAGGATCATTGTCTACTTCCAGTGTTTCACTCTGGGACTTGTCCCTGTAATATTGCCTGTATTTGAACACCCTGCCCTTGCCATTCACTCCATCTTCAATCCCCATAGGTTATTACGCACCAAAGCTATCTGAAGCGGCTTATTCCCCAAGAGCTTGATCGCGTGATCAAATGCTAGATTGAAGAAAGTGGAATATATATACACAGAAGTAGCCATAATCCCCGTCGTCTCTGAGCAAATCCAATTGTAGTCACAGATAGGTAGAGTCAGCTAAAATTTGATTGAGGCCCACAAGTGGCATGGCAGACTTAATGCAATGTGACATTGTTATGAGTAGCGCCTTCGCACCTCTCCTTGTGATGTAATCTGAGCACCCCCGGAATGAGAAAGCGAGGCATTGTCGGAGCCCATGTACTCTGTCTATACGAGGAAATGGAAAATGCATGACAACATCATTTCTCCTCATAACTGACTATTTGATTACAGACTATATGAGATATTGAGACTCTATCATATGGTAGAATTAGAATCGTCCCCCTTCATTGAAAAAGCTCATTGTTGTGGAGAAATCGTTGCTGTCTTGTTTCTTATCTGTGTATGGAGAACGAAAAAATACAATTAATTTTATGTATCTGGGAATAATTAACACTATCCTATACAATAGTTGGAAAAGGGCTTAGGATGATTGAGTCTCTGGCTGTTGTTTAGGGCAAGCCTGGTTCATACTGGGATGACTATACACTAATTTGATTTCACGCATGCCGTTGAAGATGCATTAATCTTTCGTAGCCCATCGCTCGCCCCAGAGCTGGTGAAGCAGGGCAGAGAGAGCATAGGGTTAGCAGATTGGGGGGGTTCAAGTACGTGCCCACCATGTTAAGTGTATTCCCGTGCCAGCAGATGTGCTTCCCGAGGGCAAGCAGTGTGAACGCTAAATGGCGTCACAAGATGGCATTTACATCATTGATGAATAGTCTTTGTCCTCCTTCTGTATTGCTGTATTTTCCTTTAATTCTTTCAGCAGTTCTTGCTGTTTGTTTTGCATCCCTGTCTATACTCATATAGTCTTGCAGTACATACAGTATGTGGAAACTTGTTTCCGCCAAGATCCAGTATGAGATCACAATAACCTTTTTTGTTTTTATTCCAAAAAATGTCAAGCTTATTTCATTTTTTATTTTTGAGAAATAAGCTTCTTTCCTTTCTTTCTCAGACTTGAGGAGTTTTTCTCGATTTATTCTCAAGTCACAAAGTTCAAGTGGTGATGATATTACAGTGCTTTATTGATTTTGTATAAATGAAGATTTTCCTTTTTCCTCATGAGATCGTGTTCTGTTGTGATGTTCACATTCAGTAAGCATTTCCTTTAGGTTAATCAGTTTTATTGTTTGTAATCCATTGTCTTTTTATGAAAAGGCAAATTTATCATATACTGTTGCTGTATTTGCTGCAAGAGTCATCATTTCTAGATTTGTTTATCTTGATTCAATAAAAGGGCACTGGATGGCAAGGATTTGTAGTGTCAACATTTTTTTTTGTCAATGTAATAAGGTTGTAGCAGGGCCAAGTGTAGCATCACCCCACGAGTAACAAATTGCTAAAGGGATAGTTCAATCAAACATGAAAATTATGTCATTGTAATTAATCACTATCATGTTTCCCCAAACCTGTAACACCTTTGTTCAACTTCACAAATTAAGATATTTTTGATAACCCTGACCCTGCATAGACAGTAACGGAACCATGTTCAAGGCCCAGCATCACATGCTTTGTGATATTGTAAATGGCGGTGAAGACTAACATAGAAGAGACGAAATCTTCAAATAGATACTTTAATTTTGTATTCTGAAGATTAATGAAGCTCTTCCAGATTTGGAACAAAATGAGGGTTATAAATTAATGGCAGAATTTTCATTTATGGGTGAATTTGCTCTTTAATTGCCTTGGGTGAATGTACAGTTCTATTGGTAGAGAAAGGAGAGAAACATTACACAGACTTGCAGCCTTGTTGCACCACATCTGGGAAATTCAACCCAGCAACCTTTCTCTAATGCCTCACTCTGAAATGGTAACCACTTTTATTGCTTTTCATATCATTTGGGTTTCAGTAATAAGGTGTATTTGTGGGACAGGAACATGACATGGCTAAACTTTTGCATGGTGTCTGGTGGTTCGAATTGAACAGTGACACGTCTGTCTTTGGTTCCAGATCACTGGAGGTCTTGTTTGTGAGAAATGATGATACCCCAAGGGTCAGATTGGAGGCAACTGTGCTTGCCAAGATAACAACCCCAGTCAAGTTATCAAAAGCAAATTTCCAGCATTGAGGTTTCTTTTCATATCCTGTTTTGAAGGGGATAAAATATCACCCACCCCCAAGAGGACTAATATGCCTTGTGCAGCTGACAGTCTGTTGATATCAAAGAAACGGTGGGGTGTGTTTTGCTCCTTTGTCTCAAGCCAAAAATACTTTGTCTCTACATTGTCCTCGTTCATCAGCCATCCAAAATTGGTACTTGGACACCTAGCACTGAAGGTTTTTTTGGCTCATTTGGGATCCATTTGAGGAATTCTGCTGTGAAGGCATCAAACAGACATCTGCAAAGTCTACAACTGGCCCGCATGCTCTCCTGGCTTTAAAAGACGTATGATAAGGGGATGGAAATATGAAAATGCACTTGGCAGGGGGTGGTGAGAATGCAATTTCCACCCTGCCTATTTCTCTCGGCCTGCTTAGGGGAAAGAGTTTCAGTCCTCTGATGTTCCTGTGCATCAGGTCTCAGAGAAGCTCTTGTAGTTAGAAGTTGATAGAGCTGGGCTCACACGCAGGAGGAGATTTAAATTAACATTACATGTGGCCTTTCATGTTTCTGAGTTTTGGTGGAACTGCATGGACTTACTGTCCTGGCGTAAAAGCTGCTTACACCTTTTCTGTTCTGTGGGACGGGATAAAAATTAGAATATCAAATACTGGTTTTCTTTTTGGAGGCTTGTTTATGTGAGTTTATTGGGAAATCTCGATAGATTGAGATAGGAATTGAGACTTTCTGATGGCACTGACTCAAGAGTACATGAAGAATGTTCATTTCAATTGAGGTTTGAGTAGAGAAAATAATTTTGATCAATGTTGATGCAGGAACTAATTAAAATATGGACTTGTGGTATATAACTTGAACGCAGATCTTATTTTTCTAGTGTGCTCATTTGCAATTTCATTTTTTTGTAAAAAGTAATATTGCACTAAAGTCAAGTGGCATTCATCTGTACCAATTTCAAGCTGAAGTCATTAGGTTAAACCAGCCCTTGTAGAGTATTTCTCGATGGAGAGATGCTTCCATGAGGGCATGCTGCATATCAGCATTTCTTCAGTCACAGAAAGGGCCACTGAGAGGTTAATTTGAGAGCCAAATGCATGAAGGACGGGTAACAGCGGCAGAATTTGATTAGCTTTTCCCGCTCAGTAAATAAGTGAATTAATGGCAGCTATTGTCCTTGAGATTTATTTTCTGAAAGCCTTCGTGGGATGTGGAAAGGAAATGAACCTTGAGCATGGGGGGTGTGCAGTTGATGGCGTGCGGGGCCATGTCCGAAGTATGATCTCGTATCGGAGACCTTTTATTTTTCAGCGTTGGCCATAGAGCCTTTAGATGCACTAGAGCACTGAGGTTTAGGGATTATATTACAATTCAGAATGAACTGGTTGATTACATTTTGCTAAGACTTGCTAGAGCAGCACAAACATGTTCTGATTTGACACCCTCAGATAAACACTAAAGTTAAAGCTGTTTACATGAAAGATTGATGATTTACTCTAATCTAATGTTATATATGTAATATATATAAAATATACTGTTAATTAAAAAACGTGCAAATAAATGTCATTCAATGTAAATAAAAAATAAAGAATTAGTGCAAATATGTTCTCAAATAAACAATGAAATTGAAACTGTTTGCATGAAGGATTGGTGATTTACTCTGATAATACAATAAAATAATACAAAAATATATTTAAATTTTTCATATAATTGGCAGTGATATATTTCTTGTCATTAAATTGAAATGTAATATTAAATAGTATATTATTTATTGATTAATATGCATAAAAGTTCAGTAAATTACTTTCTAAAATAAAACATGTATATTTAATATATATTTTAATATCTACAATATGTATTTTTATATGTGCATGAAAGAAATAATCGTTGCATTTTCTTGCATGCAAAAGAATTACAATAATATTCAAAACATCACTCACACTAGCCAACGGTCTAGCTAAACTTGACTTTCACTTGGCATGATCTGACACTGCTGTGCTTACATTGAACAGTCACATTCTCTGAATCGAGAAGGTACTAAAGTGTAATCTTAAAAGCTTTGTAGGCAATTAAGGCTGTAGTTACATACGGAGCTAAAGCACATCCCTCTATATTTGCTAATATTATTACTTAGCTCTGCTAATATTTGTTCTGGCTGAGTGAGAGACTCTCATACTTTTGGCTGTGTTCAGCAGGCTTTGGTGAGGCTTATTCTCCATCTCGCAGCTTCCCTTCGAGGTGGATTTGACTGCCTGAATGTGCACATGCTGTGGACTTCATCCACATATGGCTTCAGCAATACAGCAATCATTCCTGGCTGGTGTCTCAATTTAGAACCACGGTCACCGGTCATTCTTTACGCACTGGCTAGAAAATAAAGTCCATTTCTTTTAGCTTTGTGGTGTGTATTTAAATTAGCGTCCATTTGCATATTTCCTCTGAGAGGAAAATGGTTTTAGATGCTGATCTTGATTAATGAACTCTCATCAGGCAGATTAATATATATTCTGTCACACTTTAAGGACTGCGTTACAGCAATTAGCTCAGGCTTGATTTGGCTCTCGTTCTCGTTCAGCCCTCAGACAATTTCTCTTTCGCAAGCATATACTTCAATGTGGACATTTAGAAATTTTGTGGTGATATTTTCAGAATGGTTAAAGTATGCGGTCTAAGGAGCTCTTAAGATGCTAGCCAAAAGCCTTTTCCTCTTTAGAAATGCTAAAGTGAAGCTTCGCGCTCACGTTCAGTGTATTAATGCCTCTTGAAGTAATTGTGTATGCCATTAAGGAAGTGGATTTGCTATCAGGAAATGCATGCATGCGTGCACTTGGCACAACACCTCATTAATAACTGTTGTTTTTTTTATTTTCACCCTGCTGCCGTTGCGGAGGAGCAGAACTTTGTGCCAGGGTAGACTGGAGATGACAGGGAGATAAATTTCTCTCATTCAAATTAAAGACACACCTTGTGGTCTCCTTGAATTCAAACTCAATCTGTGTTTTGTCTCATAGGAGCACTTGCATCTGACCTTTGACCTCACAACTCAAACAGAAAGCAATGGCTGTCAGGTAAGTAGAATTTTTTGGCATCTGGAAAAAAGTATCCCCAAATAAGCGACTGTTGACACATACTGTATACACAGCATCGTCTTATTCTAAGATGTGTTTTGTACCCGTGATAGATGTATGAGGACTTCGCCGGCTCAAACACCTGTCAGCTAGAGGAAGGCCGTCGTGAGTGATCGTCTCTGGTCACACGTACTGCCTCTGAAACACTCCAGACAGCTTAATCAGCAGAATCTTGAAGGGAGGAATTCATCACTCATTACTTTGCTGGCTATCAGCAATTAGCAGTGGGAGGTAGATGATCCTGCTTCTAGAGGCCAGGATCAATCCGTCCATCTGTGCTTCACTACCAGGGGCAAGTGCAGCTTCACGTTCGCTGCATGATGGATGCAGCACTGAGTTACTGGTAATGTGGCCTGATAAATATTTTGACTGGAATATTGTTGGTGAATTTGCAAAAAGCATGGGTGATTGATTATTTGAGGTGGATTTCACTGGCTCGATGTGACTATTTAACTGCATTTATGCATTTAACTACATTTAATAGCGATGTAGAGGAATTTTAGTTGCAAAATCACATTTAGAAATTTAACTGAAACAAAATCGACCGTAAAGACATTTATAATGTCACAACAAATTCCTGTTTCAATAACTGCTATTCATTTGGACTTGAAATTGGAATTAAGAGCTTCTACAAAAGTATCAAAGGGTTAATTCACCCCAAAATTTTAATTCTGTCATTAATTACTCACCCTCATGTCATTCCAAACCCGTAAGATCTTTGTTCATCATCAGAACACAAATTAAGGTATTTTGTATGATATCAGAGAGCCATCTGACCCTCCATAGACAGCAATACAACTGAAGTGTTCCCAGATCCAGAAACGTAGCAATAACACCGGTAAAAAGTCCATGAGACATCAGTGGCTCAACATCAGTTTTGCAATGATAGGAGAATACTTTTTTTTGCGCAAAGAAAACAAAAAGACATCATAAACTCAACCATTCTTCTCCTGTAACTTACGTCTTCCGTCATTTTAGAGAACATTACTATTCTTCTAGGCACAAACAGCCGCAGATTACACACATGCGTGTGTTCACCTGGATGTAAACAAGGCTGATTACGTCAAATACCTTAAAGCTTGTGTATGTGGTGCGTTGTGACACTCTCTAAAATGGCAGAAGACTTAAGTCACGGGAGATGGAAATATGTTATTTTTGTTTTATTTGCGCAAAAAGTATTGTTGTAGCATCACAAAACAGAAGTTGACCCACTGATGTCACATGGACTGTTTTACAGATGTTTTTACTACGTTTCTGGATCTGGGATCATTTCAGTTGTATTGCTGTCTATGGAGGGACAGATAGCTCTCTGATATCATCAAAAATATCTTAATTTGTATTCTGAAGATGAATGAAGGTCTCACGGGTTTGGAACGACATGAGGGTGAGTAATTAATGACAATTTTTTTGGGTGAACTAACCCTTTAACCATCACAACTGTTGTTAATATGGGAAATAATGAGAAATGTTTCTTGAGCAGCAAATCAGCATATTAAAATGATTTCTGAAGGATCATGTGACAATGAAGACAGGAGTAATGGCTGCTGAAAATTCAGCTTTGCATGACAGGAATAAATTACAATTATTATTTCAAATAAATTCACATAGAAAAAAGTTATTTTCAATAATATTTATTTAACAATATTTTTACCATATTTTTTGATCAAATAAATGAAGCTTTGCCTCTTAAAAAAGTTATTTATTGGCATATATATATGTGTGTGTGTATGTGTATGTGTGTGTTTATAAACCTCATAACAGTATGGAATTTTTTGGTACTTTTATGTTAGCGACACTTGTGCTCTTGAATTGAATTTACCCAAGTCCTGAACTATTGCTCAGGAAATATTAACCGTTTTCTTGCTTCAAAAGGAACCTGATTTGGGAACTCAGCATAGGGACTGTATGACAGTAACGAAAACTCTGTAAAGGAAGATAAATCCTGGGTTTTACCTGAGGTTATTTCTTCTTACCTTCTCTTCCAGAAGTTAATAAACTCTGGTCAATAGCAGTCAGACACCTAACACTAGATAGGGGAGAAGGGAAGGAAAGAAACTCCAGTAATCCTCCTCTTCTATTATGTTTCTTTATTGTTCTGTGCCTCATGCCTTTCAGCGGTGGAAGCATAAACTGCCCTTAATAAGAAGCAAATCTCATCAACTGGAAAGAGAGAGATGTTATTTTCTGCTCCTGCATGAGGAATGTTTCTTCTCTGCTCCTAATTACACAGAATGAAATAAGGCTGTGATATTGCAGAGAATTTTATTGTGGCAATAATTTCCCCGTCCTGGTGGCATTATGCTGTATAACAGACTGGGAGAATGCATCTTTGCTGAAGCTAAGGTTTTGCATCAGCTGCTAGCTTTCATGAAGTAGATCTTGAGGTGTGAATTTTATGGGAAGTGAGGCATTGTGTGTGAAGAGAGACCTGTCCTCCACCTTTTTCTCTGATTTTGTGAAATGTCATCAAAGTCACTGGCTGAACGCTTCAGAATATAGTTGCAAGGTTGGGATTTCCTTTCATTTGTGTGCGCTCCATTGTGTGTTTTGGTTGGCTCTTTCATGTGATCCAAATTGGCGAAATTTTAACAGTACCATACCCAAGGTAATCCAACGTTAAAAATGCTGACAGCAAGTAATGCGCTTTGTTCACTTTCTGCCACTATAAATAAATCTAGTAAAACAGTCTAACATATTTAAAGACAACTTGTTTACAGATGAGCTTAAATTCATGCATGCTTTTTATTTATTTAATTTTTTAATTAACTCTGAAAATCGTTGAAAATACTCTAGAATAAATAATATTTTTTCCAGTGATGGCCATTCAGAATAAATTATATTAAATTAAATTAAATTAAATTAAATTACAAAAATAAATTATAGGGAATATGTAATTATTTTATATACAGGGATGTATGTTAGATACCGGATTATTATACTAAATATTAACAAAAATTGTAGTTAACATTTGTAAAAGTATGAAAACTGAATTATTTACAAATGATTTCAGTTAGCTGTTTCACTCAATCATTTATCATTTTCATTTAGTTTAACTTGATGTAACATAAAATCTAAAACTGATTAAGATTAATTAAAAACTATGTTGTATTACAAATGAAGAGTTTGTTTGCAAAAACAGATCATGTTTTTTTGTGTTAGTTAGCTTTTTTATTTTTTATTTTTACTTAATTGAAATAATCCAACTGCTGTTTGATTGAGATTAATTGGAAAGCACATGAAAAATTAGAAAATAGTTAAAAACAGAATTATTTTGCACATTAACTTTTTTAAATGATAACAAATAAAAATTCCCATAACACACAAAATTAAAACTAAGCTATTTTAAAAGACTGAAAAAATTAATTGTTCCTTACTGATGCTAAAACAACACTAATTGGATATATAGACTTAATCTTAAACATACATATGCTGTATATAGATTGATAAAAATCATGTAAAATATATCAAATATCGCTCCTATCAGTTTGGGTGACCGGTTTAAAACAATATGCACACAGATGACAGATTTCAACTTCATGGAGGCCTTGCGCCAGCTGAGCGAGTACCATTGAGATGAATATGAATGCTAATGGATAACTCTCTCCAGGAATTTTTATTAAACCTCCTTGTGTTTTTCTTGGCTTTATGCGAGACCAGAATACCAAAGGTACATTTTAAACCAATCAAGCGCTTCGTATCTTCATGTTGTAACAGCCTGAGGCTCTTATTTCTGCTGCATTCTCAGTATGCTAAATTATTGCTTTGTTTACAATTGGATCCAGCTTAGCTTACAGTCATCTATCTTGGGCACCTTATTGCACTTATTTGCAATATGATAACGACTTAAGTTCAATTTTACAGCTTTAACTAGACCTGCTGGGAATATGTTTGTTCTCTGCGCCCTGACTGGAAGATGTCCCCATCACTCCAACTCCATATTACTGTCACGTAAAGCATGGCAATGTAATTATTCCATATGAATTATACCATGCAGTATCTCTCAGTCAATGATTGGGAAGGCAAAATTAGCTCCTCAAGGTAATTGAAGCCTCCCGACTAAGAAGCGGTAGATAAATTAGCCAAAGTTTGAGATTGTTTTCTCCTTCTCCTTGTTTAATTTCGGAGAGCATCACTTTGTAAAACCCTTGACGACAATTTAGGAGAGGCGAGAGTTTAGAAAGGCAATTGGCTGTACCGACTGTGGACCGCTGACGGCTTTGAAGAGAGACCCTGTACAATTTCTCCTTTCGCTCTGCTCCATTGTTTTGAGTTATTATTCTGTTGCCTCAGTACTGCAAATGTTAACTAACCGAGAACCACGCTCCAGCTGCAAATGTATTTGGCCGTTTGACTTTCCAGCGAGGGATCAAATGCAAATCATCCACAAAAAAAACTCCAGTCATTCGTCCCCTGGGAGATTCAGAGGCAGACATTAAACAAGATAGTAATATTGCTGAAATGAGCAGCAGAACACATTCAACTCATTGTGAAAATTGAGTGTTTTTTTTCTCTTTTTTTAAATTTTTTTGCTATTGAGTGGGCGAGAGTGGAAGATGTTTTCTAATGTATGCTCAGTTTTGGGGTCGGGGGTGTTTAGTTGTAACTGTGGTGAACATATTATCATCTAAATCACAGTTTATGTGTAATGGCAGGATTCCATGTTTAAAAGATGCCATTTTTCTATGATTGAATAGTATCACTATTTCATACATAGTGCTTTTAAGCATCTGCTATGATTAGAATTGCTGTCACTTTACTCACTGGCTCACTTAATGTCCTCTTAAGTGTTGCTGCCAATCTCACTATTCAAACTATACGCTTTAGTCCCTTTGTGATTTAGATCCATTTAGAATACACACTATAATGAGAACTTTTTTTTCTCCTTGGCCTCTATTACCTCATTTTTTTCTGGTGCTGGGATCATAATCCAATTGTGTGTCCTTGAAGTGGATAAAGTTATAAGTGTACTTTTAGAAGGGAGGAAAATGGCCCACAACTGCAGTGAAAGCCACTGAATTCATCAATCCCAGCACACTGCAAATACATGCCTGTGGCGACAATTCTATAAAATGACATTACGTTGCTGCTTTGCACGTTTCGTGACACTTTCAAAGTGAAATGTCCAGTGAGTGGCGGTCAGTTGAGACTTTTATTTTTTTTTTTAATTCCTGAGGCTATGCTAATGGTTTTTCTCACTTTCTGTGGCTAGTGTTTGTGTTCACACTATTTGTTCTAGAATCGTAGTTACAGAAAGTATATTTATTTGCAAAACTGGATAACTCTGTTTTTAACCATTTTCAAAAACCATTTTTTCATTGTTTATTCCAATTAATCTCAATCATACTGCAGTTGTATTATTTTGACTAGGTTAAAAAATAACAAAAAAATACAGCTAAAACAATAAAAACACAATAAAACATAACATCATAAAAATCAAGAGTTTTCTGTTTTTGCTAATATATTTGAATATTAATAAAAAATGTTATATATAAAAAAACATAAATGCTTAATATGTTATGATTCTCCATTAATTTGTGGACCCGATTAGTCATTTTGTTTTAATTGATTGATTTGCACAGTCTATTTCATACAATATTGCACAACGTTTATATGTATTTACATTTATTTGTATTTAATAAAAATACAGTAGAAATAGTGTTATTGTGAACTTACTGTGAACTTTTTTTTTTTAATTATCATTGTTGAAAACAGTTGTCTCGTTTACATTATTTTTTTTTTTTTGGAAACCATGATAACATTTTATAGGATTTTTTGATAACTATAAAAAAGAACAGCATTTATGAAATTTAAAAAAAAGCCTCTATTGTAATCTTACAAACAGCATGTAGGATATTAACCTTTTTCCATCTTTCCTGTAACATACTGTACTATTATTCGTTTCGAAAACATGCCGGTGATAAAAATCTATTGTGATATTAAGATACTACATTTTGACTGACTGCAATATCTCTCTCCCAAATCTGCTGTCTGCTCTGTTGATATGCTATCCCTACCGCTCTGTCTCCATAGAAACAAGAAAACCTCTTAATGTCCGCAAACTTCGGATTCTTAGTGCAGAGGTAGGTGATCCCTCTTGCTGAGGTTTCAAAGGACACGGACCCTTGATGGATCTTTGTTCATCTGCCCTGTTTTGTCCCTCCCTTGTACTCATTCATCTGCTGGCGAAAATGAAGAGGCTGTCGCCGTTCAACCACCATTAATTTTTCATGAAAATATCAATTATGTCCTGTAATAGAGAGCTTGCATGCACCGCCCAGGAGGGATCGGCCATCCTCCATGCAATCATCCCAAATTTGGCCTCATGCTCCGCTTATACCCTTCATCCCCAGCTCCCTCCACCCTGAGAGCCGTACTCTCCTAATTAGTCACCAGGAGGAGAGGGGGCTCTATTAGGACCAGTGATGAATCATTATCTTCCGTAATTGGCCCTCCAGGCCCCCAGGGGGTGCCCTGCTCCAGACTGCCCAGCTGGAGAAGCCTATCCTGCCACGGCATGAAACTGCAGCTGGAGAGTGAGCCAAACTTCTTATTTTTTTCTTTTTTTTTTAACTGCAAAGCCTCCATTAATAATCCTGAACCTCAGCTCATACTAATAGGTTCATATTAATCATTGTTTGGGTGATGCGGTTCTGTAATTGAGAGTCGCCTTAAGAAGATTAATTTTGTGTAATATTCATCACAGAGGGGAAGAGAGTTATTGGTATTCATTATGATGGTGATGTTGCCACAGCAATTTTGCAAAGGCGGGTAAAGCTTTGTGAATGCGGCCTTGCGAAGTGATAAACAACTCGTTTATGATTCTGTATTACTCTACAACAACAGTTTGGATTCATTTCCATATAGTAAGTGCATTTTTCTTTGTTGGAGCAAAAGTTGCCTCTGTTAAGCGGTTAGATTTATAAATACTGTAAGACTATAAACTGGATTTTTCTCGTATGTTTCCAGTAACTCTGAATGACGGAATGGACTGGATTATATGTTCACAATAATATTTGGTGGAATTTGGGTGAAGCTTTGTTAAAAAAATCTTTTTTTTACTAAATCACAAACTACATTTATGTGATACACAAACTACATTTTTATTGCCTTTCTTACCATGAAAAACTTTTTTCAGTTGGTACAGAAAAATATAGAAGCCTGTTGCTTTTATATATCACAACTGTGACTGTATTTCTTATAATTGCATTTTTTTCCACAATTTAAACTTTATTGGGACTTCATCTCACATTTGAGACTTTGTGATATATTTATTATAGGCTATATCAGAGTGCTACTTTTATATCTCATCTGTGACTTTATTTCTCACACTTGAGACTCATTTTTGTAATGATGACTTTATATCTTACATTGTGACATTTTTGTATTTTTAAACTATCTCACCATTACTTTGTTTATTTACTCTGAGGCAGGTGATATCTTTCATAGGAAACATAAAAAACTAAACTAAAGAACAAATTGAATTTTCACACTACCTACAAATATATATATATATATAAGTTTGCAGATTAAGTCAGCAACTTAGAAGAAAGCTGCATCTTCATGAATGAGAGAGCATGGAAGCTCTTGGCTCTCGTGAGCAGCAACAGAATGAAGATGTCACTTGTGTTGTGAGCGCTCGGCCCATCACTTACACTGTCAGTGTGTTTGTATATATAAATCCATGTGCTTGTGAACACAAGAACACCTGGAACCATTCTTCTACTGTCTGTCTTCTGGATCATTCTGTCTGTCTGTATCTATCTATCTATCTATCTATCATTCTATCATTCTGTCTATCGTTACATAATTCTATCAATCGTTCTTTCTGTTGTTAGTTCTGTCATTGTTCATTCTATTGTTCTGCCAACTATTTATTTGTCTGTCTGTTGGTCTGTCATTTTATCTACTATCCATCCATCCTTTCTTTCTTACTACCATTTTTCTGTCTACCCATCCATCTATTAATCCTTTTTTTCTTCCTTTCTTTCTTCCTACCATTTTTCTGTCTGTCTACCCATCCATCCATCCATCCATCCTTCCTACATTTCCCTGTCTGTCTACCCATCCATCCATCCATCCATCCATCCATCCATCCTTCCTACAGTTTCTCTGTCTGTCTACCCATCCATTCATTCATCCATCCGTCCTTCCTTCCTACAGTTTCTCTGTCTGTCTACCCATCCATTCATTCATCCATCCGTCCTTCCTTCCTACAGTTTCTCTGTCCATCCATCCATCCATCTGTCCTTCCTTCCTACAGTTTCTCTGTCTGTCTACCCATCCATCTATCCATCCTTCCTTCCTTCCTTCCTAGTTTCTCTGTCTGTCTACCTATCCATTTATCCGTCCTTCCTTCCTACAGTT
>JAUMHE010000039.1:1738410-1757677 GCA_032359235.1 Enteromius mattozi | reverse complement strand
TTTTCTGTGGTATTAAACTTCTCATATGCTGCTGTTATTAATAATATACTAATGCCAACTGCCAAATATGAGACTTAGAATGTAATGTAATTTACGGTAGGTTATCTATGATTGACACACCAGAATAAGGATGGAGCAAAGTGTAGATGGACGCTGAACTCAAATTTGTTAATATTTTTCTTGTACTTTTTAAATGACAGATGCGTCTCTACGACATCTTTGTTAAACAAATTTAATATTTTGACAAGACTAATACAACATACATTTTTTTTAACATTTATTTGTAAATGTTAAAGGAATTGTATCATGACAAGACGAATAAAATAAAGAAATACAATTTTTTTACATTTTTAAGTCTTAAGATACAAATTTTGTTTATTATTTTGCTGTCGACAAATTCAAGACTCTTGGCAAGACGAATAAAATAACAAATACAGTATGTAGTAATATTTTTAAGACAGTTAGCTATATAGCGTTTTCAGTATATGTTAAAGTAGATTCATCTCTGGTTAATTGTCTCAGAGAGAATATGCGCAGTTAATGCAGTGTTAGCCATCAGTTTTTTACTTTCACTTTCTCTGACATTGACATTCACCATCTTGCGCAAACTTTGCGCGTTGGTTGCTTGAGATGCTTGACCCCTTCCCCACAATATCAATTGGTTATAAGCCACATATTAGGCACTATTAAAGCTTTTTAATGTTTATTTTTCAGTGTTAATAAGGGTGATACCGAAAGTTAAAATCATTTGGAAATCCTTGGGGGGGCTAAGCAAGTTACTGATGGGGCTATAGCCCCGTCAAGCCCTGCCTTAGTACCACCACTGTCACTCGGCCGCCTCTCTGAGGTGATTTGTCCACAATTCTGGACTGTTTCAAGTGTCTCTCTAGTCAGGCTATTAGGCTGCTCTGCAGTGAGGGTCGGCAGAGGAGAAACCTGCACTAATAGGGTTGGAGCTTATGGGGGCGTATAGGGGCTAAAGTAACACCATCATCAGCCGTGAGAGTGTAGGGAGGTGAGTGAAGACTCCTAACTACCCTCAGCCTTCACTGGAGCTCAGGAGGCGCTTATCGTCTCCATTATGGTGGACAGAGAGGTTTTCTGAAATGAAATGGATTTGAAATGTGATGTTTTATGTTGACGGGAGATCTTAAGACTGGCACTTGACCTAGTTCGCTAGTATCTGAGAGACCTTTGGATTATAAATGAGGATGTTTGCCTATTTTCAGTAGATTTTGTTAAATGTATACAATTTCAAAGTTTTTAGTAAAAATAAGAAATGTTTCTTGAGCACCAAATCATCATATTAGAATCATTTCTGAAAAGTAATGGCTGCAATATTGACATTTTTAAACACATTAATTATATTCTCTGTGTTACAGCTAAACGCAGAGACCAGACCAAACCACCTTCAAACCAAATAGTATGAGAATCAGCCAGGACTTTGCCAGCTTGCTTTCAGGAAGTTGCTTTCTTGTGCTGAATTGAGGTTGAGTCAGTTGTCTTTGTGAGGGTAGACCTCATTTCCTCTGCAGCCCTTGACAGTTCAGATTAATACAGAAGATCAGATGAAGCGCGTGCACTCACAGAGCAGACAGAGAAAAATGGGGTTTCACCCCAATGTATAAAAGTCCTGGACTCCATAACCTCATCTTTTTTCATCCCTTTCTGCTTCTCATCTCTAAATGACTCAATCACTAGATTCCCTCGCCTGTCAAACTCTTCCTGTTGACCTGCCTTTGTGTTTGTATTTTTACCATTACCTTCCATTCTATGTGTTAGTTACTTTCTGAATCATGAATTCAGCTGGAGCTGTTGTTGATTATGGTGTTAATTATTTATGCTATTTCATATTATTAATAAGCTTATAGTGCAGGCACCTCTATGGTGAAAAGTAGCAACATTCTGCAACACTTTTTTCCCCTCTGATTTAAAAATCTAATTTATGGGATAGATTATCAGTAGTTGCCTAGCAACAGGAATATAAAAAAAAAAAAGCAAGCTCAGCACTGTTTGTCAGTTTGAGTTACCGCAAAATTGCATTCATTATGTCCGAACCTTGATGTTACACGTTTATTTTCCTTTTTCGTTATCTTCTTCTTGGGCCATTCATATTGCAGCTTACAGCTATATTTTGTACTATTTAAGCTCGGTACTCATCTTTCTGGAGTGTACAAGGCACAACAGGCAGTGAATGACGCCATTACACTTCAATGAGCCTCCCCCTCTCTCTTTTACGGCATCAGTCATCTTTGAGTGCTGTAGAGTGACGTGCATCCCAGTGAAGAAGATCTCATGTGCTGTCATATGTAAATATGGGTTTCTTGTCTAATCACAATCCTTCTTCTGTGCGAAACACGAGAGGTGAAACTCTGCTTTTACCCGAGAAAAGGCTTTAATGCGCATTTGATCCGAGAACACAGCGTGAACACCCCTTATACATTTATAACTAGAACAGATCTTTTTGAAGCACTTTAACGTCACTTTATTTCGGCACTGGGGAGAAACCGAACAATTTCACACCATTTTTGAAAAGCAATAGATATGTACTGAGAATCTGTTCTGCAAAAAATATATTTAATTCCGAAGTAATAACAACTCCTCAAAAGCAGAATAAAACGGCATTAGTTGTGCTCCACTATCTTGAGCGTTTCTGGATAATAAGAGGCTGTGAAACCATAAACTGTGAAATAAGGATTACAGGGAAAGGAAAGAAGCTTGACTTAAACTTTGTGTTTCCTGTACAGGTATCAGACCGCTGTGTGGTTGCTTTGGTGCCCAAGCAGACGTCCTCCTACAACATTCCACCTACAACTAGCATCTCTCGAACTTCTATCAGTAGATATGGTGAGTATATTTGTCAGATGATAATGATGGTGGTCTGTTTAGCTAATTAGAAGTTTGAAGCTTTTTGTTTTACAATACAAAGGTCTTTGGGGTAAATACAGAGCTGAAGATTGGCTTTAAATGATGACTATACGCATAAGCCACGTGCTGCAGTTTTGCTTTGGATGCCCAAGGGAGCTTTCTAGGCACCAGAGAAGGAGAGCAAAAGCGAGAAACCATGTCAGGAAGGGTAAGAGGAAGAGAGAGAGATGTTAGCTGTTAGTGTGAAGCACAGTAATGCTGATTTCTCCGCTGAGTTTGGATGCCACCCGTAATGGACACATTAGCTCCTTCCCCATAGCGTTGCTTTGAGGGAGTGCCACAGGGCTCCCCATCTGGCCCGTTCTCATTTTCCATCACACTGAGCTGCAGGCCACTCTCTGATTGCTAATTATGCACCACCGATGATACTTCACACAAGCAAAGAAACTCGAATGACACGCAGCCAAATTCCAGGGCCAGTGATGAAATGGAGCCCCTTGTGCGTTGTCACCTAGCAACCCTGCCAAACGACGCACAGAAACATCTCACCTGGCTTCAATTCACTAGATCCACATGAAATGCGGCCTGTATCGGCGCATTACACGATTCTGTTAATCAAAGCTTGAGGATGTGTCTCATGTATATGCGGTATAATGAAAGAGTGTAATTATCGTCTCTTATCATTTGTAAACATAATGACATTTAAAGTTCAGGGAACACTTCAAACGGCCAAAGACGCAACAAGCAACCTGAGAAATACTCTATAAAGTTATCTTTATTTCTCAGCCGTGCTCTCGTTAACCAACAAACCAAAGTAGTTTAGAGTTTTTAGGGTCATGCGTGGCACTTTGATCTATTTTATTGCAATAGGCTTGTTGTATATTTTAGGAAACTCATCAAATAGGAATGAGATGGCACAATGCAGCACTGTTTTTGGCTGTTTTTACAACCTGCTCTTGTGTGTGGTGCATAAAAAGCAGCTATCTCATCTGGCAGAGCCCTGGTGCCCATCAATCACGCCATGGCACAGCGGGCACAGCTGTGCACAGGCACCCACTGATTGATTCATATCAATTTAATGCTCAACACTTAGCAGCTCGGCTCAATTTAGCATGCCAGCACCCCCGGCCCAAAATAACACACTGCTCACACACCTCTGACTGGCTGAAACGAGCAACACTGAAAACACACGTTGAAATGTACACACCAGATTGTGTTGGTATGTGATCAAGCACTTATCCTATAATTGTTTTTTGCAGCATATAAAAAAACACTCTATTTTTTTTTTTTACATTTTTATATTTAAATATTTGATTGAAATTATAAATATGTACAATGTATTTACAGAAAATTGTATAAGCATCCCATAAGCGAGTCAGATTTTAATTCACTAACTGTTCTGAATTCTGTTTTGCTACATTGATTCTTTAATATAAAAATAATTAAAAAACAAAACATTAAAACAATGGAGATAATAATTTTTTTTAAAATTTATTTATGTAATAATTAATAATAATTGTGATTTAACATGACAATTTGGAGTTTTTATCTCATAATTAGTACTTATGTCATACAGTATGTTTGACTCTTTTATGCATTATCTGTATTTTATTTTATATTTATAACTTATATAACTTAAGCATTATTTTCTTATGTGCTAAAGTACTTCATCGTACTAAAATATGATCATTTTTGAGCAAAGAACCAAATCACGAAAATAATTTGTTTGTGAATTAGACTACACTGAATGTGCTTGGATGATTTTTGCATGCGGCCAGCAAAGAAAACGCAACAGAAAACATTCTATTAGCATCTTTCTTTATCTTATCACATTCAATTGAGACTGCAAATTCATAATAAATATTTGGCAAGTTTCTGTAGTATATACATACATATACACCCCAGCACTAATTCATCAATGCCAATACTGTGGCAACGGCCAAAAGGGCTGTAAGTTGGCAGTAGCTTAAGGTGGATTGAAACTGCAATCCACTTCTTCCTGTACCCCACTCTGCTAACACCACCATTTCTCTTGGGGTTCTCCCTTGTGATGCTGATCTGCTCAAAATTCCACTTCTGTCTCGAAGTACCCAGGGATATTTGCCTTGCTTTGCCGTTTTACATGCCCTTTGAAGCCAGGTGATGAGGACAGAAACTGAGAGAGAGACTTTGAAAGAACGGGAAAGAATATATCGCACCATTGTGAGAAGCCAATCCGACCTCCCAAGAGAGCACTCAACCACTGAGAAAAAAGCCACACATATAATTGGAGAAGTGAGCAAGAGACTGATTACTTAACACACGAAGATGGAGGGGAAAAGGAGATGAGATGGATGAGCGGGGAGCTTAACTCATTAGAAATCTTTAGATGCATTGATTAGGTCCTGCGATGCAGACGTTTAAAGCATGTCTGCAGCACAATGAATCAGGACGAGCCAATTATGAAGCCTTTGAAGAAGAGGCCAGAGAGCGTCGACTCGTCTAGCTCGGTCTCGAACAATACAGAGACGAATCCTCTACAGAGAGAGAGAGAGGAGGAAAGAGATATAGAGGGTTAGACAGAGTAAATGAAATGTTGAGAGGGCCAAGCTCTTTCTGTTCATCCCAAAGAATGGCAGCGTGGCAGAATAGAGGTATAAGATCATAATCCTCTTTCTTTCTCTCTCTGTTCCCACAGACTCGACATTCCGGTACACAGGCAGTCCGGACAGCCTGCGCTCACGTGCTCCTATGATCACCCCGGACCTGGAGAGCGGAGTCAAAGTCTGGCATCTGGTGAAGAACCATGAGCATGGAGACCAAAAGGAGGGCGACCGTGGAAGCAAGATGGTGTCTGAGATCTACCTCACCCGCCTGCTGGCTACTAAGGTAACACCACTGCTTTTAGCGGATCATTTTAATGTAAATTTAAAATTTTGTCATTTTATGTGTATTTATGTTTGAAAGTTTTCAACAATATCAGTCTACAAATTATGTATGGTGCAGAAGCGTGGTACAAAAACAGTAAGATTCGCAGTACAAAAATAAAACAACGCTAGTATTACAAAATATAACATTAAAAAGTGTATAAATCTTTAATTTTTCTAAAGAAGTAGGTAAAGTTATAAAGATTTAATAGACCCCCTAAAGCATGCAGTGAGTTTAGTGGGGGGTAATTGAGAATGAAAGGGGGTAAAGTCATGTGAGAGGAAGCAGTGTCTCCATGACCGACTTTGATTGGTTCACATGATCAGTCTCTCCTCTTGTGTTCGCAAATCAGTCGGAATAAGATTTAAAATGGGATGAAAACAGAATGTGTGGGAATTTTAGTGAAACTAGAGCTTGTAGAAATTTTAAATCTATCTGTAACCAGTATTGAACTAGCTTTGATGACTAATGATCCGAAAAATTAAAAAACAGTTAAAGCTAACTATTAAAAAGAACAAAATATTTTCTTTAAATTGTTACTGCCTCGAGTTATTGTTTTGAAATAAAAAAGTAAATTGCTTAAATACACTAACATGAGATTCATACTTGGGGTTGCAAATAGAATATTGATTACATTGGTAAATGTAAAAATAAAAAATTGAATTTTCTCCTTTTTCTGATAATGTTTATTTAACTATTAGAATCACAGAAATGAGAATATTTAACCAAAATACTCTACAAACCTTGACTGGCATTATGGGTGTCCGATCAATCAAGTGCAAAACAAAGTAAATGCTACAAAAGTGTTTAGTTTGGGGTGTTTTTAGACTTGTTCCTAATGTTATGCTTGTTTAACAGTCAGTCTTTCTTTTATTTAGGGTACGCTGCAGAAATTCGTGGATGACCTGTTCGAGACTCTTTTCAGTACGGTGCACAGAGGCAGCGCACTTCCGTTAGCTATCAAATACATGTTTGACTTCCTGGATGAACAAGCGGATAAGCACAGCATTCATGACACTGACGTCCGCCACACCTGGAAAAGCAACTGGTGAGAGGACAAACTTGTACACAATACCTAACCTCAAGAAGAATAAATGACAGTCGTTTTTACCTGGCGTCTGCAATTCAAACCAATGTTTGAATGTGTGTTTGTGTCTGTCTATCCCCGCAGCCTTCCTCTGCGTTTCTGGGTGAATGTGATCAAGAATCCCCAGTTTGTTTTTGACATCCATAAGAGCAGCATCACAGATGCGTGTCTGTCTGTGGTGGCTCAAACTTTCATGGACTCATGTTCCACATCTGAACACAGATTGGGCAAAGACTCGCCCTCCAATAAGCTGCTTTATGCTAAAGATATCCCTAACTACAAAAACTGGGTAGAAAGGTAAAAAAAAGTTTATTGCATAAACAATATTTTAATATCTTATCTCTTATTTTTGTAGTATTTTGTGGTATTGTAACAACTCTTGTCGTTCATACAATGTTAATAATTTAGCAGTACAAGCATGCTCTCACACAATGTTGATTTTGAGTATTGAATGTCGCCCCCTGGTGGTCTCCGCAGGTACTATGCTGACATCAGCAGGCTTCCAGCCATCTCCGATCAGGACATGAATGCGTATTTGGCGGAACAGGCACGACTGCACTCCAATGAGTTTAACATGCTCAGTGCCCTCAATGAGATTTACTCCTACATTAGCAAGTACAGCGAAGAGGTGAGATGAAATATCAAAACGGGCCGTCAACCCTAATTTTCAAAACATCCTTATTGATTTGTTGCTTTATATCAATGCAGACTTACTTCTTAACTCAGTTTATGTGCTCTGTACTAAAATCGACTGGCTCCACTGTATAAATTGCCTGAATATATCCCAAAAAAGTAAATTATAAAACATTTATTTTGTTTATGAATTAATGGTTCTATGCTAAGCGTGTCATGATAAAAATACACTGGAACTTCAGTCCATTACGTCAAAGCCAGACAATGTTTTTTTGTATCTAGAGTATTATATTGTTTTACTGAAGTCCAGCAGACAGATGATCGGTTAGCAAACCATGATTCAGTTGCCAAAAGTTGATGTTTGTACTGATGTAATTACTCAATCAAAAACACTTTGTCCAAAATCAATACACCCATATTTGGAATAACTAGCACTATGAAATAAGGCACTCGTGAAATAGAGTTCCACAGAATGATGTCATCTTTAACCAGTCTCTAAGCCAGCGGCAGCAAGCTTCAGAGTCACACACACACTTATGCACAGTGTTGGGACAGACAGAGAGTGAGAATGAATAGGCTTCTGATGAGGAAGATTACACACAGCTAGATCACTGACAGCCACTCCGACACAAAGAGTGTTAGAGTAGGGCCCACGATGGAGATGTTCCAAACGTAATGGCAGCTCCACTCAGGGGACCCATTAGTCTGACCTTTACTTTACACAGCATTTAGGACAGCGCCGAGAGCCCGGAGACACAGCTCCGCCTGCAGCCTCTCCTCTCGCTCTCATGTAAATATCGTTTCTTTGGTTGCTGGTCTGTTTTCTCTTGTCCTCACATTCCCGCATACTCTCAGTCTCTCTTTTTTTGTGTGTCCTTTTCATTCTTTTGTACACAAGGTCTGTCTTTCTACAAATAGAGCAGTGATTACCAATGCAGGAGTATGTTTATACCGAGGTACTTCAGATTCCAGAGGGTACTTGGGAAGCTTTCGAGTTTGCTTTGTAGATTAAATCAGTAAATTTACATTTAATTATTTCAACCAATATTAGAGGGGTCAACATTTTTATTTTTGGCTTTTGTAAGGACAGAAAATATAATGTGAGTAATAGTGCAGAATTTAGTGTGACTATACAGCTACTTATATAAATAAATGAATAGGTTAAAAAGGTTGTAATTAAAATATTTAAAGTTTAAAATATAGTAAAAAATATTTAAAGTTTACACATTAAATACTATAAAATAAATTTAATTTTAAGTACTGTGTAATTAATATATATATATATATATATTATATATATATAAATATAAAAATTATGTATTATGTTATCTTTCATGTAGATTTTAATGTTTTATTATCTATTTAATTTTAATTTCTGTATCATTAATCATTAATAGCATGTAATAAAATAATACAGTACGTAAATATATTTTATTTATTTTTTTTGGTTTGAGTTGATAATATTGTACAAAAGTTCTTGTAGACATTAATGTAAATATTATTATTAATTATTACTAATCTGCAATTGAAGTTTTATATTTTAAGTTTCCTCTGATACAGCTCTTTGCATCTTTCCTTGTTTTTTTACTTCTTGCTTTAACTGGTGACTTTTGAGTGTCCAGACATCCATCCAACATCAAATCAATACTGAAGTCATCAGAGGCCGTTCCTAAAACAGTAACTGCTTAAGTTGCTGCAAATTAACTTTTCTAATGTATATTAATTCTATAACTAATATTCTAGTAGTTAAAATGAAAAGAAAAGGAAAGCATGTCTGGTTCTGTTGTCAGTGAATTGAGCCGAGTGGGAGACAAACAATGTTTGGAAGCACTAGTGTAGACCGTCAGCCACCTGCTTGTGTTTATTTTCCCTACCATACTCCAAAAAGAATAAGCAAGAGCAATTCTAAGAGGAGAACATTCTTTTGTTCACCCAGCCAAATGTGTGTGGCGGGACACTCTGTACCTGCATGCAGTAATTCAGATTCATTATACAATGCGAATAGGACAACTGAAAATAATTACCTCTGTCAGCGCTCTGGAGCACTTAACCTGATGAGAGAGGAAGAGAGAGAGAGAATATGCGCTCTTCTTAAAATGAAGGCGACTGAATCAGACAATGATGTGGAGAGTGCTCCTGCAGCTGTGCTGAAATGCATGAAAAATTCAGTGCACACGCTCCTCGTCAAATACATGCTCATGCTGTGAACCCAGAACGCAAGCTCGCAGGCTGCAGGAGTGTTGACCTGCCCCGTAGCTACAGCCACAGACACCAACCCAGCAGGTGTGGGCGCAACTTGGCTACGATGGCAGGTGTACTGGGAATACTGGGATGCTGTTTTCAAAAAGAAATTCAACTTTTATGCATGAACGCGTCTCAGTTTGATGGTGAAGTGACACTAATGTAATTCCTTATTGTCTGTGGGATGAAACTTGAAGCTGAGCACGGGTGGGCCGCACTTGGTTTGGATTTTGTCTAGGGGGATATATAACAAGTATTAAATAAAGATCCTAAGGTTTACCCAAAAGGTTGCAGATTTGTTTAAGATTCATGAGACTGTGCAAAGGCATTTAAAGGGCCAGTTCACCTAAAAAATAAAATAAATAAATAAATCACGCTCATGTCATTCCATGCCTGTATGACCATGTGAATCTGTGGAACCCCAAAAGATATTTTACAGAATGTTCTCTCTGCTCTTTTAAATACAGTATACAGTACTTCTGTATATTCAACCAGTTATCTTCAATCAGTCATGATACACATGAGAACACGTGGTAGAAGTAGCTAAGATTCACTGGGCTTTCCTTGGTAGGGGTATCATTATACAATTTATTGTATTATTTTATTATTATTATTATTTTAATGTGAATATTTGTAGATGTCATCCAAATGAGCTTTAATACACATCATTAAATATCATTTTTAATCATTTTATTTATATTACAACAAATTACAAGTTAGATTTTGGTTTGCTCCTCAAATAGTTACAAAGACATGCATGGTATTTGACTATTTTATGCATGTTATAATTTAAAAAACTATTAATTTAACTTTAGAAAATATTGCCTTTACCAACAAACTAAGAAATTTGAATTAATAAAATTAATAACTGGAAAGAAAGACTGTACTTGATCTAAAACAAATTAAATTAAATTAATCTTACAAATATATAAAAAAAATAATTTATTAACATTAGTATATCAGTAATACCAAAATAACACTGACAGTCCCTCTACAGTCACTTTTGCTCTACAGTTGATAACAAATGCAGAGTGAACTTTTCCTTGTGTGTTCCATAAAAGGAGAAGTTTGAATAAACTGAACCACCGAATTTTACCTTTCAGTTGCTCCATAGAAGTACTTCCATAGTTTGGATAAACATGTCAGTTGAGCAACGTAGTATTTATAAAGTTGGAAGTTTTAGATCTCTGTGAGCTTTAGAGCAGATTGTCTTTGTTTACAGTCTATCATTCTTTCGCAGTTACAGGAGAAGATTTCCACATACACCCACCCTCCACTGCTCGTGCATCCACCATTTTAGGCTTTTGAAAGCTATCATTAATGAAGCCCCATCTTGGCTCGCTAGATGTGCCCGTATTGATCTAGTTTCCCATTATTTCCACTGTTTGATGTGCAAATGAATGGCAGACAGAAGCCACAATGCCACTTCCTGCCATGTTCCTCTGACACTGCAGTCAGAGATTATGACATGAGCCCAGAGAGGGGTCGATCCCGTCTGCCCGCCCCCTCTCAACATGACTCGACATTTTTGACTGCTCTGTTTTCAAAAAAACACACACAGATGGAAATGAGAGATGACACTCTGCAGTTGGGGTCAGACTCAAGTTATACTTTCCTTTTTAATGAAATATTCATGAAATGAAGTCTCTGGCAATTTTTCTCTCAGAGGATGAAAATTAGTCCAAGTCTCCTATCACAGTGAGCAGTAACTGCTCGGTGATAATTAGATATGGAGCATGCCGTCTGAAGAACGTGTCTGGTGTTTAATGGTCGCCTGAAACAGTTTTATGTTTTAGTTGAAACATCAGCTTTGTTCACATTGAACTCAATTCTGATTTGTTTTTCAAATCTGATCTTCAGGAATGTCTTGCAGGTGTTGATTGGTGGTCCATTTGTCTAGACAGCGTAGTCATTATCTGCCAAGAGACTTTCCTTCAACTGCTTTTTCCTCACTTCTTCTTATGTTACTATTAATATTTTGGTAACGCTTTCATTAACTATGATTAATAAAGGCTGTAGAGGTATTGTTCATTCTTAGTTCACATTAACTAATGTTGTTAACTAATGTTAACTAATGAAGCTTATTGTAAAATGTTACAATATTTTTTTTAATTAATATTCTTATATCTATTCGGTCCAAGCATCCTTAAGATATTTTTTTTTTTGCTGTACTATAAAGTCATTACATTAAATGCTGCATTAAATTTTAATTTTGTGACCCTGCTCCTCTTCTGTCCTGGGATCATATAAAATGCTATAAAAATGAATTTTTTCCATCCTTCATTATGCTATGTGTTCTTCAGAGCATACAAAATCTACCCCCTCATCTGAGATCTGTCGTAACGCCGCAGAGTGATTAACGCCTTCCTGTGTTCTTTTCCTAGATCACCGCTGCACTAGAACAGGATGAAACGGCAAAGAAACAGCGTCTGGCCTACAAAGTGGAGCAACTCATCGCCGCCATGTCACTGGAGAGCTGAAAGAAACACAAAGCTTGAACGAAGGACGAAAGACCTTCAATCAGTCAAACCATCATCCAAAGCCTCTCCACACAAAAGAGAGAAACACTGGCTAGAGACTCGACACCAACAATAGCTTGTGCTTTTTTTTCTACAATTTTGTGAAGAGGTCACCTTTAAGACCAACGGACAACTATTTGATGAAAGCAAGTCACAAGGCTTTTATCTTGAGGACGGGATCAGGAGTGGAAACTATGGAATTCTGTTTTTAGTTGTCTTGTTCTTTTGAAAAAACTGTACGACGAGCAGCTTCCTGGAAGATTTTTTTTGTTTGCCTGGTTTGTTGTTCTTTTCTTTAGTTCATCTGGTTCAATGTGCCTAGCACTGATTTACATGATGAATGCAAGACACCAATACTTCCTCAAAAATGTGCTTGCTAAAACCATTTAAGGAGGATTTGACTGAAGGAAACGGACATCTACTGCCTCGCCATTACCGTCCAGTTGATGGCTTTTACTTCCAAATTTTATTTTTATACATGAGTGCTTTTTGAGTTTCTTTCGTTGGGTCAGCTAGTATAATTCCTCATCGTTGGTGTGGCAAAAGTTCAAGTCTCTTTCTTTTCTTGGAAAGCAACGGCTGCTACCAACACACTTGTGCATGTCGACACGCTAGTACAAACTTAGACTTTCGAGTCCAACTGGCCTGAGAGACCACAAAGCACCGCTTTTGGGAAATAATGAAACTCCAACAAAAAGGGGGCCACAGTTTAACCAGCATGTCCCTAATACTCTTGGATTGACCAGAAGCCAGTATCAAACTGGATGAACTCCGCTCTACGGTCTCTCTATGTGCATATGTCCTGTTTTCTACATGTAAGCGTATGTGAATGTACAAACGTTACTCTATTTTGTCTTCGCATTTTTGTTGCTTTTCTAAAACAGGAGTCAGTTGAGCTGATCTCCGAGGCAGGACGTCCTAAAGAATTGAAAATCCCTCTCCATAATAGCGCTGCTGAGATTCAGATACGCAGAGTAGCACCTTCAGCTCAAATCACGCGTGGAGAAACCCCACCTTCCCTTTCAAACAAATGGACTCGCTTGAGATCATCTTACCAGAGAGTATTAATTATTATGTATGGTCCAATGTGTGTGTAGTCTGCATGCATTATACAGTACCTCATATAAAGAAAAAAAATAGTCTCCTTTCCCATTTACTCCTATGTTCAAGTGCCAAGAGGTCACGTGAGTTGTGGATGACTCAGAGGAATGCCGATGATGTATTATACCATGTCACTTCCTTTCTGTACACACCCGTCGGGATTAAGTGCCAAAAGATTACTTATTTACGCACTTGTCGGTTGATGCTTTATTAAGGGAACGGACCCTGTATACTGTATACTAAAAAACAAAAAAAACATCTCTGGTTTAGAAGGTTCACTCGCAAATTCAGGTACGAGAAGACCATGAGCTTGGAACGGTATTTGTAAATATAAAGTATTTGTAAAATACTTTAGGTATCTGGGGTCTTGATAGCTTGGGTGGGTTCTTTCCAATCTCTTTTATTCCCCCGCCTGACATGAAGTATGTCAACAGAACGCATGAACAAAAGACAACATAGCTTTCATTTATAATGCATGATGGCAGGTAGAGCTGTTTTTGAAGATCATCCGAACCAAAATAGACAAGGTCGTTCAGGTCAGAGTCATCTTAGGTTCACAGAGGTATCAGGGAGAAACTTAACTTCTCCTCAGCTCAGTTTATACGGTAAAAAATGCAATATCGGATGTGAAGAAATGGATTGAAACGGCTCAAATGGCGCTTGTTGTTTTCCCCCCCTGTGGCCTTAGAACATTGAATCTGTTGTTTCTAGTTCATTTAATCAGCGACGTGTCATTTTTCTCCCTGTCTTTGTTAGCTGTGTTCAAGACTAATCAGATAAAGAGAGCCAACGTGATGATGGAGAAGGTTGGAAGAGGCATGCCCTCGCCCAGACGGGTGCTGGGTGGTGTCTGCTGGAGTGTTTGAGAAGCATAGGAATGAGATGGAGAGAGAGACAGACCCCTTTAGCTTCAGATTCCTCCTGCTGCTTTGAAGCTCGCCTTTGATCTCAACTAGTCGTGTGCACAGTGTGATCAGGAGATATAAAAAAAAACACATCAAAAATAGGATCCAGTGCAGGAGATTACAAATGAAGAGGTGCATGAAAGACAATGAATTAATCTGTTAAAGGAATAGTTCACCCAGAAAATTCTGTCAGCGTATACTCGTCCTCATTCAAACCCTGTTTGACTTATTTTCTTTCATGAAACACAAAAGGAGACTTTTTGAAAGATATTTTTGGCTATTTTTGACATACAACTGCAATGAATAGCAAGTGATGCCTTTATTCTTCACAAAGAATGGAAAAGAGCATCATAAAGTAGTCCATATGTGCTATACAGCTATATAGAGGTATAGACATACGATATGGAAAAGTAATAAACCACAATTTGTGAATAAATAGTTAAGACTTATTTTGAGAACTAAATCAACAAATTCATAAAAACAAATCTGAGCCGTGTTTGCAATAAACTTAAGTACACCATAGATCCATAGAAACCAATGGAGCTATGATCAACTTAGGCTTGCGATATTTTTTTTTAAAGAAATGCTGAATGAAAACAATGAATCAGCACTATTACATGTTTTATATATATATTTGTTTAGATGACCTCCTGTTGTGTTCACTTGAAGAGAGTAAGTCATTAAAATACGACAGATTTTTTTGGGGGGGTGAACTATTATAGGACTCATAGTAATTCTACTTTTCCTGAACAACCACATATTCCTCTAACAAACACACACTGTATAGTCAGCATATGTGAATTTACAAGCCATGTCGCATGTTAGTGACATTAGGGTACATGAAAAAGCTTCCTACTTTTGGTTATCCACAGTCTTCCCCATTTTCCATTCATCAGAGCTCATCCCAGCTCTATAAGGGCAAGAGACCTTCCATTGACCCCCGCTGCACTTGAGGATTTCCTAGGATGCAGCTCAGTTTTAATGTGAACCTTGTTTGCTGCCACATTAGTCGAGAAGAGACTACTCTCCTGCTTCTGCAAAAAAACAAAAAAATTTAAAAAAATGTATTCTGGTATGATGTGGCACAGGAAATTGCACTTTGTTGAGAGAGATTTCAGTAGCTCAACGCTTATTAATGTTTATTAGAAGACATTTGATCCCTCGAAAAAAAGAGAAAAGTTAATTATAATTTTTATTGCGCTATTCTGCAGAGCAGAATAAAATTTGACAGCACTGGGCAGCTTTCTGAAATATCAGCAGTCATCTGTGGCGGTCACAACTGCTGCTAATTTTATATATTTGGCACGAATCGACAGTCTTGGAATCAATTTTGTGCACTTTTATTGTTTTTAGCTCATGTTTTGTTCTGTGATGGAATAGCATGCTATGAACAAGTGAAATGTTCATATTCTCTTCATATTACTGATCGTAGGAAACAAAAACGAGAGCGAGAAAGACTTTTGTAGTCGGTTTGATCACCTCAGAGGTGAATATCCTTCCATTTTCAATCACACAAAATTATAAACGAATCTCTCTTTGTAGACACTGGAGTTCTGTAACATAGTACATAGAAATAATAATGACCTCGATGATGATGATGATGATAATAATAACACTTATGGTTGTCTGTTCTTGTTGTTTTTTAAGTGTTGTGAAAATTGTAAGAGAGTTAAAAGTATTTAAAAAGAAAAAAAGTCGGTCTTGTTTTTTTAATTGCTTTTGTTTTGTTATATTATATTACTGTGTACCTATTGTAAATATGAAGCACACCTATTTTGCAAGCCAAGGATTCACTTTGTACTGTTGTTATATATAAATACAATTTACTGGTTAAAAATGGTGGTTCTGCTCGACTCATTGAAAAATATCCCTGTGGTATAAGCCGCCCTGTCATTACTCGAAAAACCGACTTCTGTCAGACTGAGGGGAAAAATGGCTACACATTCATCCCACTTAGTTGGGGTTAATCTAGGGATGCAATTTAAACCCTGCCATCAATGAACACTCACACTCAGACTCGCTACATAACAAGGTAACCAATGGAGCTTAAACAGCCCGGCACTGCAGTTTGTCTCTTCACGTGGCCATTATCCCTAGCTGGACATTTCTCTCACACCACACTCAGACAAATTACATTACAATGGTAATGGGCTGGTGGTTTCTGATTGGATGACCATGTAAAATGGGGGGTTGATGTGGATGTGCCGGTTTTTAATCAATACAGATGTCTAGTTCAGGCAAGAAGACCACCAAATACAGCGTAAGGCGATGTGTTTTGTAACTTTATTCGCCGCAACCTTGATTCACTTTTTTTTTAACACATAAGTACATACGCTGCTGACCGCTAAGGTGACCCTGTCCCATAAGACGCATCATAAACAGCTGAATGTTGTCATAACATCTGACAGGTAGTGATTTAGTGGCATACTGTGGTTGAGTAAATGTTCAAAACTCGCTCGGATGAAAACATCAAATGCATGTCTAGGAAATGTATGTGTGCTGTCAAAATACTGACAAGACCAGCATTAGTACTGGTTTAGCAGAGAAATGTCTGCAGCAACATACTCCTCTTTTGTTTAAATTTTTATATGAATATTATCACTAAAGCAACCTTAATTCAGTAAGTACACAAACAAATGACAGCTTCAAAATTGGTACAAAACTGTTTTACATTTTTTCTTTTTTCAACAATTTTGCACCAATTTTGAAGCTGTCATGGACCTTTTTCATGTTTCTGAGTTTCTGAGCAGCGGAGGTCTTTATAGTTGGGAGAGCAGTAAATGAGAGAGTACCACTAATATATTTTTTGCATTCCCATTTGCTCAAAAGGAAAAAAATTGAGAAAGAAGTCAAATTGCAATATGATGCATAGTTAATATAATACAAAGAATAGTGTTATAAATGTAAACATTTTTAAAAGCTTTCAAGGATTTACGATGCTGACGACAGTTAAACACATCATCACAGTCTTGTGAAAAGGGTCCATTTTAGAAAAACTGCAAATGAAGATAACTAAAGAAAGGTAACTGTGTGTTTGAAACAGCATTAATTTAGTATTATTTATATACTCTTACAGTTTTTATTCAGATTTTGAATTTGCTTTTATTTCTGTTTTTATTATTTCTGTATTTGACCCTGGACCACAATACCAACCAGTCCTAATGATTTTTGGAAAGAAAAATCTAGAATTTTGACCCATTCTATGTATTGTTAGCCGCTACAAATATACCTGTGCTACTTATGACTAGTTTTGTGGTCCAGGGTCACATATAGCTTTAATTGGTATTTACATTTATGTCTTTTCAGTCCTCAATGTGAACGTATTTCAGTTTTAGTTGCTGTTGTTGTTTGTTTAGTGCTTTTGACATTTTAATTATATATAGCTTCAATTAATTTTATTTGAGTTTTAGTCACTTTCGTGTGCAAGTGTTTGTAAATGTGAGATGTAAATAATGACAGAATGAGGTGAACTCTCTTTAAGAAGCCAGGTGGGAACCCCAGCATAGCAGCGGTCCATGCTAGAAAACTAGCACACACCACAACATGACATATGCTGGTTAGCAGCTATGCAGTGTTTTTCAGCGGGGACTTCAGTGAGGTTGCTGAAGAACATGGGGATGTGTGGTTTGGCTCTGTTTCTTATTACCTGCAGGAGAGATCGCCACAACAGCTGCAGCAGCTAGCTAAACGAGCTGTGAGGAAAGAGCTGCTGGTCGATTTAGTTTTTCAACCACCATCCATCTGTCATTGACGCTTATGCATCTAGTCAATATTACCTAGCTTGGTGAAGCCTGTCGCTAATTAGCTGGTCAAATAGATAGAGGTCTCGTGCAGTCCAAGCGGCTCAAAGGGCATCAATAATGAAAGAGGCTGTGTGTAATAGCCGGTCATAAATATTTTAGCGCATACTCTGCCGAGACCTCTGATCGCCATTGAGGTGCTGCCCAAGGCAGTGGAGTGGGTTTTTAGTGCAACTTCATTAGCTGTGATGCTTCACCGTGAATGCTGATGGCTTGTCGATGTGTTTTGATGTGGGAATGTGAGAAGCTTTCTATACCAAGTTAAGAATGCTCGTTAAAAGAGGTGCTTGTTTAAGCTTAATTGGCAGTGATGTCAATTTGAAATGACTATTCTATAGCAGACTAATGTACATGTAAATAATGGGTTTTTGACCAGCGGTGTCTTTATTGTCTAATCTTAATTCATTTAGACTTATACACAAATATACAAGTTGTTTTCTAGTCAGAAGGACTAAATTCGCACTACACTAGTTCTAATATGCTAACTATACCAATTTAGCACAGTGTGTGCTTTCATTTACTAAAATGACCATACTCTTGCCTACAGGTCTTTTTTTCCGTTTTTAGATTTATACTCATGCAGTTTATAGATTCTACTCAGAGAATATGTAATATTTATCCGGCTAGTCTGCCAGTGTGGCCATGCTAGTGGTCTGCGTTGATGTTTTAGAAGGTTTCAGCTGGTCAGTCTGGGAGACCAGCTTCCCGACTAGTTAAACACTAGTTTGACTAGGCCTGGAAAGACAATAAACCGTCTTAGATCAGCAAGCCACATTATTGAGCTGCTTTTATTTTAGCAGGGTAATTTGCCGTAATTTGTATTTGGCTTTAAAAAAAAATCATAAAAGTTGTTAATTTGTTATGATTATCTGGAACAAACCTTGAAAGAATTAAAACGTTTGCTGATCACAGAGCGTATTTTCTGCAGTAGTCCAAAATGTGTTTTTTTGTTTTGTTTTGTCAAAATAATCAGAATGATGTTATGCCTGCAGCACACTAATATAGTAACGCTGCAAGCATATCAAACATTTTGTGCTCACTTGATTCACTAATTAATAAAGTTTACATTTTAAAGTGCCCGTTTTATGCCTTTTCAAATATGATCTCTCATGCAGTGTGTCATGTGTCATATGTGAACATAAACTATCTGCAAAGTTGTGACGCCGACAGTGAACGATAAATGAAGTTTTTGTCTATCAAAAAAAA
>JAUMHE010000039.1:1722771-1738310 GCA_032359235.1 Enteromius mattozi | reverse complement strand
TTTAATGGCACAAAATTGTTTATAAATTTGCCACCTGCAGCTGTCACGTCATGAATTCATGGGTTGTTAATGTATCACTATGTCATGACTTTACTTGGGGGGGCACATTATTACTAACTCTTCATAAAATGAATTCATAACATCCTTAAAAAAGTTATCAATTACACATTTTTTATACATATTCAGCTGCTCTAAATCAGATATTTGGTGCTTTTCGGGGGTTTGTAAAGAAGTGGAAGAGCAGAGGTCCTGGAACTGAACGGTAGGAGGAAAGTTGACATTTTGAAGAGGCAATAGTGGCCCAAAGGAAGAGCAAGAGCACAAGAGCAACATCTGACTTCAGTGCATTATTATGATATAATGACAGTAAACCAATCTATAACATAACCAATCATCTAATCATCTTCTCTATGATTTGAATTTGGAAAATTGTGTCAGCTTAATTATAATGAAAACGTTATTGTAGCACGGCAGCAGTGGAATCACTCAAAACAGGATGAGATGAACTTGTTTTTAATTATGAATGCATTATTGTTTGTTGGATGAGTTAGGTTAAATGCAAATATTGCAAGAAATTGTCTGTCATTCACTGATGTTTGTGACAGCTGCAGGTGGCAGATCTGTGCTACCGACCGAACATTTAACTTAAAGGGTTGTGTGGTGAATTTCATACACGTGATCAAATACTGCCCTCTAGTGGATCAAAATAACCATCCTGTTACAAAACTTCAAAGAGGCTAACAGGTCTGGCTAATACTGTATTTATTTTTGGCATAATTATTATAGGCTAGGCTATAGGCCCCTTATAGGCTAGCATGCGGGGGGACACAACAATACTATTCTGCTTAGGGCACCCATTTGGCCAGCAGCGGGCCTGCATAATAAGGATTCAAAACAAATGGATATGGAAAGTTCCTCATAAGCAAAATGCGTGCTGTTTGTGTATGCATTCACGCTGTGAAGTCATGTGACGGTATGCTGAATATGGTACTGGTTACAGTGTTTGTACAGTTTCCAGCTCCTATCTTTCCACTCGAACGCATCCAGAAGCTCTGCTAGGAGAGTATTAGCACCAGTAGCTGAGTAACTTGAGGACTGCTTCATCTCCCACAGCTTCACACAGCAGCAGAGACACCTGACCCTCTGCTGTCCCGAGCAGAAATTCAACACAGCGAAATAAACCCGTGTTTATGGCGAATTTAGCCAGTTGTACGCCACCCAACTAAGAGCCAAACTCTTGACTGTTAGCACTATACCAACAAAGTATGTTAAGTAGTCATCCACGTATAAATGGATAATTAATTAAAATAATTGTAATATAGAGAAAGTGTATTAAATAGTTTTGTTTACCAAGGCTATTTTTTTTTTTAAATAAAAAAATAAGTAAAAATAGTAATCAGTAGATTTGCTGCTCAAGAAATATTAACTATGTTGAAAACAGTCGTGCTGCTTAACATTTTCATGGAAACTGTGAATTTTGTCGTTGTTGGGATTACCTGATGAATAGAACGGCAATATATAAATACATTTAATGTATCTTTGCCGAATTAATTTGACAAAAAATAAAATAAACTTACTGATTACAAATTTAAAATGTTGTACTAATGCATATAGGCCTGTTTTTCATTGAATATTGAAGTTTTATCAAGTATGCTACCACATTTGGCTGTAGCGGTAGTTTAGTTTTAGCCAGGAGGTTCTTCTAGGTGCTAGGGTTTCGTCAAGGGCACACCAGGGGTTCTAATATGGTTATGAATTCACACCAACGCCGCTAAACCATGTGCTAAATGTCCACACGAATCAAGTGTCAAAGGCTTTGGAAAGTTGTGTGAGTGAGTATTGAGTTTGTGCATCCATGAGCTGTGCTTTACTTGATGACAGACCAAATGTTACAGCACTACAATATACGATCGATGATCCAAACAATGTCTTTTAATGAACTTATTGCATTTAAGTCATCAGCAGAGGGCGTATGAGATCTATAATGGCTCAGCTGGATGTGAAATTATTACGTAATGTCCTAAAAAGTGCAAATAAGAACCTTAAAAACCTTCCAACAGATACAACAGATGTTTTGTAGATATAAACATGGATATTTTATCATGACATTTATAAAATGTTTTTATTTTATAAAATATTTTTTTCTGAATGTGAGCTTCTTTTTCTTTTTTTGTGAGCGATCACAAACTTGTGAATGTTTTAAAGGAACATTCTACCCTGCCAACTTCCCCCTACCCAAACATCTCTGCGTTTCTTATGTCATCTTTGTACCTCATAGGCAATGATAGTGTCTTCAGTCAAAACAGGAATTCACAGCGGACTACACAGCTGAGACTCAGTATCTTCTGGTCCCCTAACGAACTCACTGCTGTAATTTATGTAGTCTATATTTAAATATGGCCTCCTATCTATTTACTGGTGCGCCAGGAGGGGAACTGGATAAGGTGAATGGTGACCTAAGCCTGCTGGAGGAATGCCTGAACTCTAGGAAGCACTGCACAATAATGTTGGTCCAGGTCACAGTGTGCATTTTTGAAGAATATCCGGAATACTTGTGTATAGAATAGAAATTAATTATAAGGTTACTGCATACAAAAATAAAAATTCTGTCATTAATTACTCACCCTTATTTCGTTCCAAACCTGTAAGACATTCATTCATCTTCAGAACACAAATTAAGATATTTTTGAAGAAATCCAAAAGCTTTCTAACCCTGCATAGACAGCAACATAACTGACACATTCAAGGCCCAGGAAGGTACTCTCATGGTACTCTCCTGAACATGCAGTGGAGACAGAAGAAAATAAATGGTTGAATAAAGTCATTATTATTGTTTTCTTTGCACACTTAAACTATTTTCGTAGCTTCATAACATTACACTTGAACCACTAATGACCTGTGAACTATTTTAACAATGTCCTTACTAGGCCTTGAACTTTTGAGTTGCGTTGAGATCTAGGCAGGGTCAGAAAGCTCTCGGATTTCATAAAAAATACATTCATTTATGTTCTGAAGATGAGCAAAGGTCTTACTGGTTTGGATAACATTAGGGTGAGTAATTAATGACAGAATTTTCATTTTTGGGTGAACTAACCCTTTAAGACTAGAGGGCTCACATTTTAGTTGTGGGTTTGTTAAATGTTGCTGATGGATATTTGAGTGAGTTTTAGAATCATCCAGACCAATTTTAGTCAAACAAGCCATGAAAAAAAAATCATTTACGCACTGGATATTATAATTTCTCTCATGAATATGCTAATCAGAGCTAGTGCATATGTTTTTTTTTAGTAATTATTTTTTGTTTTTTTGTTTTATTTTTGGAGCTTGACAGTCCCCAGTCCTCATTCTGTACAGAGAGAATGAATGCAGGATTAACATATTTTTGTAGGCCACAACCCAGAAACAAGCATTTTAGCACTTATGTTTCCATCTACCTGAAATCGGTTGGTTTTTAGTTAAATGACTGAAATAAGTTCTGTGGTTAACACAAGATATTTTCATGTTGTATTTAACAATACAAACTTTAACCAAAAATACTTTTAGATAAAGATTAAAATAGTTGTCAAAGGCTTAATAGTGGAATTGTTCAGCTTTTAGTCACATGGCCTTTTTTCTGCAATAATCCATTGGAAAAATCCTGTTGGGTTTGTGTGTTAACTTTTAGGTTGACCTATAAAATATGCATTATTGAGAAGCGTGTCCAGTTATTTAGGCTGTCTCAGAATTTTTGAGTGAACTGTCCCTTTAACAGCATCACATATCCTCATTAAAAAGTTGAAATGAAACTACAGTGATCAGGTTGGTGGTTTACATTTGATAGCTTCAGCTTGAAGGCACAAGGCAGCTGTCTGGCTTGGGCCTAAAGCCTTTTGGGACTTGTGCTGGTGGTCAATATCCTCTCAAGGTCAAGTTTGAGATCCATCCAATGTCAAGGGACCTTATCTTAGCACATTTGCATATCATTACATAATCAGCGTGCTAAGCTACGGTTAAATCAAGACAGCAAACTGGCTATTCGGGAGGATGATATGCACTTGATCTGATTCGAAAGCCAGGCTGTGTTCTCTAGGCTCTCTAGGCATGCTGCAGTGTGGAGAGCCACATGATGCAGTTACTGACATACAGACAGAGGGAGCTAACTCTGTCTTGAAAGCAAACAGCTGTACATAAATCACTTTGATTTACCAACAGGTGCCTGACTCTAAACCCAGCAACCAGGTATGTACGGTATACATGCTATATGGTAAAATGACCAGTGCATGATGTTCCATAGTGCATAACCAAATGGTATGTGCACAACCAAAAACACTTTAGAGCTGGTGCATGATCAAAAGAGCAAAGAAGGCCAAGCCGAAAGGACAGCACACTTCCACAATATTCTCAAACTCTATTTTAATAGTAAACAAACTGCATTTCTACCTTCATCAGGTAATACATAATGTCCCATATTATATGTGATAGAGAGGAATAGTAAAAACCAGCCTAGACTCTCTCTAAAAAAAAAAAAAAACAATAATATTTTAAAATATTTTTACAATTTTAAGGTCTTTTTCCAATTCCAATATGTAAAAAATTTAATTAATGAGTAATTAATCAGGTTATGTCAATGCTGAACTTTCAGCAGCCATTTGCCAAAAAATAAGGTAAAAAATAAAACAAACAAAAAAAGCTCACATATTTTGTCCATTAAAAAATATTTAAACCTAAAGATATGAATACATCTTTTGAAAAATATGCAACACTGCTAAAGGTATGTGCACACCCCATATAATTAAAAGGGTTTTTAACAGTATAAACTGTAGTATATTTAGACAAACATTTTCAGTAGAACGGAGGAGTTCCAAGACTTTCAACGTGGATCCTCCTGATGCAGAAGAGCTTGACTGGCTTCCACAAAGGCCAAACCTGAACCCCAGTGAACACCTCTGGGATAAATGGGAACACAGATAGCAAGCCAGACCCATTACCCAAAATCAGCGCCTGACTTTACTGATGTTCCTGTGTCTTAATGCGTGCAAATCCCCACAGCAGCATTCCAACAACTAATGGAAAGTCTTGCCAGAACAGTGGAAGTGGTTAGGGAGGACCAATCCCCTAATAATGCCCATGGTTTTAAAATGAAATGTTAGACAAGTACAGCACCCAAAATGCACCACTTGCATTGCCACTTTTTCCACCTAAGGCTGTTTAACTTGATGCAAGACTTTATGCAAGGTGACTAAGAGTGTGTTTTTCGAAATTGTAGGTTATTTCTTGTCCTGTGGGGTGCTCAGATACATTTTTTCTTACTCATTTGAAATGTGTAGGCATATTTTTTTTTTTTGTCTTTATCTTCTTTTTTTTCTCGTAACACCTGTTCCGATCTGATCGCTTTCTGCGTGTCAGCACATTGTTTTTCTCATGGTCTTGTGACCACTTCCTCGTCGTCTTTTTCCTATCCCTCCCCTCGTGACAAGTTCAGCTCAACCTATATGCCAACAGCTCAGCAGCTGTAAGATAATTGAACTGTAACTGTCCCTCGGTGATCGTTTGGCTTGTCATCTGTCCCTAAAAGGTTTATTTTAAAAGTAATTAAGCTCGTGATCCGGCTTATGGCACGAAGTAAATGGACGCCGTAATGGAAAACTGTCGCGTCATTTAGCAACAGGCGCTTCTGCTGTATTCGGCTGGGCTTCCCCATATGGCAGCGCGCGCGGGAGGGATTCCTGCTACGTCAGCCGAAGCGCGTCGTGACGTAGTTGACGAAGCTTCCTCTTTTTGGTCTCTTTGACTGAGACAAGACACGTCCTTTCTTTTCTCCGACCGCACGGTCAAAAGAGGAAGAGCGAATCTAGACTGAGATCGATGGCTCGGCTCCCGCTCCTGTCCGCGCGCGCATCACTGGTGGAAGAACGAAGGAGATTCCGCGGCTGCCTTGAGAAATAACAGGCTCGTGAACAAAAGTCTTTGATCAGGAAAAAGATGCCAACTCGTGATAACGGCGGAAAGAGGAGGTAAAGCCAATTCTGGGTACCCAGACTGCGAGATGGAATTTGGCAAAAACACGGAGAATGTCAGGAAACACCGATAAAAGACTTCAACTAGAAAAAACGTGATTTAGACTGCAACCACCCAAGAACATGCAATGAATACGTCATTTAACTACGAAATAGAAAAAAAATAAAATTTGATTTTATAAATTGTAATTTATGCGTGACTGCAGTGTGATGTACTTCTTAAATTACAAACAAAAAATGTGAATCGTGATTGTTTGTTGCATTGCCTTTATGATTTAAAATAACATTTTTCAAATTCAATTTATTTATCCATATTTATAGGGGTTTTGGAATGAAATGTTATGTTGACAAGAGATTTAATCTTCAAAAAGAATCAAAAGAGACTTAATTAGAATACCTCCATGCATAAATAAATAAATTGAAACACTTTTTATTGTGGTTTGTCTACTTATGAAGTACAAACAAATAATAGTTACACTTTTGTAAGCCTGGACCAGTCATAGGCACAGGTATATTTGTAGTAATAGCCAACAATACATTGAATAGGTCAAAATGACAGATTTTTCTTTTATGCCCAAAATAATAATAAAAAAAGACCATGTTCCATAAAGATATGTTCTACATTTCCTACTGTAAATATATCAAAACTTATTTTTTGTAACATGCATTGCTAAGAACTTCATTTGGACAAATTTAAAGGCGATTTAAAAAAAAAAAAGATTCCAGATTTTCAAATAGTTGTATCTTGGCCAAACATTGACTTATCCCAACTAACCACACACCAATGGAAAGCTTATTTATTTAGCTTTCAGATGTTTAAATACAAATTTAAAAAAAAATCTATTTAAAAAAATTGACCCTTAGGACCTTTATGGTTCTTGTCCTCTGGTCCAGAGTCACATACTATTATCCCAGGTCAAGCACAGACCATCTTCAAAGAGTCAGCACCCAGTTCCTGCCGCCATGCTGGCCTCTGAGTTCTTCTGAAGACCTGATGTCCTTGTTTTTAAATACCTATACTGGATACTGTGTCAGCAGCCTGCATTTCACCTTACTTGGCTGCCAGCACTTGAATCAACCTATTCAGGAAGACTAGGTCACTCGTTCAGTGTGTTTTCCTGAAATGTTGTACTTGCCGATGTGGCAGAGGAAACTGTCTTAGGTGTAAAAGTACTATGTGAGAAACAACTGATATGGACGGCTTCTATCATCACGTAGTAGCCCACTCAGCAGGCGTATCTGGATCAGGACATGCTTTTTAAAATAGCAGCACAAGCATCTCACCATCAGAAATTCATGGCTGGCTGTTGATTTATTGCACCTAAAAGGTAGCCAAGTACAATTGTTTACTCTATGAATATGTACGCCTGTTACAGAGACAGGATGTTTCTACCTTTATCAGGAGTTACTAATGGTCAGAATATCAATGATGGACACCAATAACGCTTTTTCTTTAAATATCTTTTATCATGCGAGTTATGTGGCTGCACGACATGCATAAGGTCAGATTGTTGACCTTATAAATAAACACATCTGTAGAAATAGCAGACAGGGCCATAACCATAGACTCTTCGATTATTCAGAAAAGTTGTATTTACAGTTTTTAATATTTGACTATACTTTCTGTTGGTGATAAAGAGTGTGCAATTTCAATATGTGCTTTGAAAAACAGGTTCACAAAAATGTATTTAATTGTTTTACAACTGTCTGGAGTACTAACTGCATGAAATAATATTTGTGACTTGTAAGTTATGCTTGATTTTCATTCCCAATTAAAAGGAAAAGTGGCAGAAGAGACGTGGCATTTACTGGCAACTGTCTATCCCTTGCTCACTCTGTATTGTAGTACTCAGACAGCGTTGACTTCCGTTTTCATTCTTTCTTCGAACACTTTCATGTTTTGACACGTTGAGGCCATGCAGGTGTAGCCCTTCCCTCTCCTCGTGGGCTCATTGTGGTTTTCTTTTGGAGGAAACTGTCACATGGGGTAGCAATAACTGAGAATTTAAGGGAAACCTTAAAAAATCAAATCAAGTCATGAAAGCCATTTACCCTATATGATAGCCTATATTCAAAAAACTTTTTTTTAACAAAATAAACATATGTATACAGGCTACCTAAGATTAGCTAAGAAGTATTTTAATTTAATTTTAATCAACTTAATGAATCTTGTTTAAAATGTTGTTTTTTAAAAGGCTGTGTGTTTCTTTTTACTCTTTTTGATGCTCGTCTTTACTTATCTGCTAGTTATTTGTGTCTTCTCCTCACTATTTTTAACTAAATTCAACCAGTTGCACAGCAGTACGCTACTATAATTAGAACAATAAACGTGCGAATTGTTTGCGTCAATGGAATCCCGTTTGTGCGTCATGTCTCTTGACTGCGAGCTCTCTGATTGGTCGGTTGCCGGAAAGATTTGCCGAGGATCTCCGCCCCTGCATGGCCATATTTGCCAGTGGAACGCCTCGAGAGGATGCACCTTTGACGTAACGGCACAATAAAGAAGTCGCTATATATCTGCTCGCGCACAGAAATTTGAGAAAACAGTCTTGTCGTGACCGGGGACGTTTATACATGGTTATCCATCACTTGGAATACGGACACTTATAGGTCCTTCACCACCAAACATTTTCAGGTACGCACATGATTTTGCTTTTAAAATGTGGAAGTCAGTGAAAGCTCTTTTCTATCTGTTTTATGCTTCTTTTAAATCGCAAACGAACAACAGACGAGTTCGCAGTTATTCAAAGTAGGTGTGCGTGTTGGAAACATTTATGCTGTTGAAGTCTAATGTCGAGATAATCCTAATTTTAAGTATTCTTTACTATTCTGTATTCTTCAGTACGTGGAGCGCGCGAGTTATTCGGAAACAGACTTGCGCGTAATTAGATTGAGCTGAATTTACAGAATGAGTTGGCTTCGGGAATTTAAAATGTAAAACGATTTGAATGTCAGAATATAAGAAAAGAAAGAATAGACTGAGAGGGTGTGTGTGTATGTTACAGTGAGTGGTGCGCTTCTGCACGCGCGGTCTCGCTGCAACAGGTGCTCGCACAACAGCCAACAATTTATCTGCATACACTTTCCTTTTAAACCTGACTGTACTTAGGCTATTTGTATGAGACATTAATATATTAAACGGTCCACATAGGTACAAGTCAAAGAATGATTAAAAACGAGAAAAGAACAACGTATCCATATTAAAAGCGTTAATTTACTACACATTTTGATTTACTCTAAAATGTCAAGTGGGGTAGCATTTAGTGTAGGTGTGGAAGAAAGGATAACTGTAAAGACCTTGACACTCAGGGTCTGAAGGGGGGTTCTGTCTGCTTATTTGTTTACTTTTAATATTATTATTATGTAAACAAAATTAAATGGCTTCCTGCATTTTGGTTATGCCACACTGACTGGTTTTCACGATATGAAAGCTACTCTAAAACAAAATAATTTTAGTGATTATTTTTAAACAAATAAATTTAAAAAATATTATGCTAAACTACTAATGCCCAGGATTTTTTTTTTTTTTTTACATTTTTACAATCATCAGACAGTTACACCACCTGGACATTTTTGACTTTAAGGAACATATATATTACTAATGCACTGTCTTTTGTATTAGTCAACATATTGGGGCAATGAAATGTTTAGGGGTCAAGGGATCATCAGGGGCCATGTTCTCACCTTCCTTTGGGTGCAAGGTCATGAATGTCTGTCAGACTGCTGAGCCATAATTATCTTATGCATTTACCAAGCTACTTTCAAGTCAAGTACTTTCTGCAGAATTACTTTTTAAAAATGAAATGTTAATAGTTGCATGTTTTCCAGATATTTCCATTTCCTGTCTAAAGATTGAATCCACATGGTTAAAATTAAACGTAAGCAATTTTTCTCTTAATTTATCTTAGCACTTACCTTATGGAACACCATGTCTGAGTTTGCAGGGGAAATTTGAGTCTATCTTAAAAAATTTCCATATACATACACCGCCCACTCACTTACACTCACAAACATACACACCCTCTCAGTGAGGCAACCCACGTGTCATGTTCGTCTGACGTACTTAATGTGGTAACACAGTAAGCATGGCTGCCCTTTCCAGCCAGACGGCACTCTAAGTTTTCTCAGAAATCTCAAAAGAGCTTCAGAGAACTGTGTCTATACAGACTCGGTCGTTGGTCATCAAGTAAGTCTATCTAGGTATAGGTCAGGAACAGTTATTCAACTCTTGAGGCATATAAGGTTTCAGCAGCAATATCTACAATATTGAAAAGTAGATGTTGTGGTTCTGTTCTACAGAAATGACCTGTGTTCAAAGTCAACATGGAGTCCAGACCTATGAGAGCTCCCTCTTCAGCTCAGAGTTTTTGAATCCTGACTTCACCTCCAGGTTGGCCATGGATGTAACTGACCAGCGGGACCAGCTCTCCGCACCCTCCCTACCCAGCATCACCTCTCTGGTCGGAGGCTACGTTGGGGAGTTTGATACCTACTCATGCCAGATCGCCACAGGCGCTGCTTCTTCTTGTCCAGGTGGCACCTCTGGGCAGGACTCATTCAAGCTGGATGAACTCCAGGTGTACGGCTGTTACCCGGGCACATTTGCTTTTAGCTACCTAGATGAGACATTGTCTTCTTCAGGTGGGTCTAACTGCTTCGGAAGTCCAGCATCTGCGCCCTCACCCTCTACCCCGGGATTTCAGCACATGTCTGCCTGGGACAGCACCTTCGGTCCCTGCTCCCCTGATGAGGGCTGCTGGGGTTCAGAGAAGCCTCTGAACCAGGCCGCCTCTTTCTTCACATTCGGACACGACGAGCTTTCTCCTCTGGGACAGCTGCAGCCACAACTGCCAGATCAGGATCCCTTTTCCCAGTCCCAGCAACACGGTTCTCCACTTCCCTTCAGCCTGGAGCAGGCCAGTCGGGATGGCTCAGGACTGATGGACGGACACCTGTCTCCTAAAGTAAGGAGCCCCACAGGAAATGAAGGGCGCTGTGCAGTATGTGGAGACAACGCTTCCTGTCAGCATTACGGGGTACGCACTTGTGAAGGATGCAAAGGCTTTTTCAAGGTGAGAGAGTGTACTGTACTTGTCTTGCTGATAAATCATCGTAAGTTTGAATCTTGTCATGTTACGTCAACTCAACTCAGAATTTTGGGTTTGGGAATCAGGCTTATTTCACTGACTAGGTTTCCTTTTTGATTTTGTAGCGCACAGTACAGAAAAATGCCAAGTATGTTTGCCTCGCCAACAAAGACTGTCCAGTGGACAAAAGACGGCGAAACAGGTGCCAGTTCTGCCGCTTCCAAAAGTGCCTAGCTGTGGGGATGGTGAAAGAAGGTGAGAATGAAAAAAAATATGATTAATCGCTTGTTGACATTTTATATGTATGTGTACTGTTTATATTTATTATGTATATATAAACACACACACACATACAGCATATATTTTGAAAATATTTACATGTTTACACACATTTTTATAATCATATTATTATATTTTAAATTATATATAAATATATTTAATATATAAACAATTTTTTCTTAAAGCATGTTTATATTAATATATGCATAATACATATACAGTACACACACATATATTATTTTGATTAATTGGTTGACAGCACCATATTATATCAATAAATGAAAAACATAATACCAATTAATTCAAAATACATAAAGAATATATAAAATACCCACATACCCTCAAAGCAGTTTTGATAAATGTACATATTGTGGCTCTTTGTAGTTGTGAGAACAGACAGTCTGAAAGGTAGAAGAGGTCGTCTGCCATCCAAGCCAAAAGTTGCTCAGGATTCACTGTCTGTTTCTTCACCTGTAAACATCATCGCCTCTCTCGTCACTGCCCATATCGACTCAAACCCTGTCAGTGGAAATCTAGACTATTCAAAGGTGAGGACAGAGGATGCTTCACAACAATCTGATCGCAAAATTTAAAGTTATAGTGCTGTTTTAATAGTATTGTCAATTAATGTATTGCATTTTTGGTCATTGTTTAGTATCAGGAATCTGTATCTGGATTGTCTGAGAAGGAGGATGCCAACGACATACAGCAGTTTTATGACCTGCTAACAGGGTCAATGGATGTGATCAGGAAGTGGGCTGGAAACATCCCTGGATTCAGTGCCTTCTGTAAGGAGGACCAAGACCTTCTTCTGGAATCAGCTTTTGTTGAGCTCTTCATACTTCGCCTAGCTTACAGGTACATGTCAGTTCATACGGCGCTGAATTTAGCACTATAAAAGTCGTATTTGGGATAACTAAGCATCTATTTATCTCTTTACATTTAGGTCAAACCCTGAGACAGACAAACTTATTTTTTGCAACGGTGTGGTTCTGCACCGGACGCAGTGCGTACGGAGCTTTGGCGACTGGATTGACTCCATTATGGAGTTTTCTCAGAGTTTACACCGCTTGAACTTGGACGTATCGTCTTTCTCCAGTCTTGCCACACTGGTCATAATCACAGGTAAATGACTTTGTTCTACACAAACTACAGAAATGTAAAGTTTGATCCCAAACAGACCTCTAACCTTCACTTGTGACCAACAGATCGACACGGTTTAAAAGAGCCCAAACGGATCGAAGACTTGCAAAACCGCCTGATCACGTGTCTCAGAGACCACGTCTCCACAAGTACCCCAGAGGCCACGCGGCCCAACTACCTGTCCCGACTCCTGGGCAAACTTCCGGAGCTGAGAACACTGTGTACCCAGGGCCTCCAGCGAATCTTCTATCTTAAACTGGAAGACTTGGTCCCACCTCCACCCATTGTGGATAAAATCTTCATGGACACATTGCCATTCTAAAAAGGCTTTATAAAAGGACAACTGGAGTGACTTTAATAGATGAAAGAGATGGAAAAGAGATTTTCGAGATCTTGAGGTTTTCACTAGACAATGGACTTTATTGCTTACTGTTCTCTGCTTTCTTGGAATGGAATCAGAGAATGATTACATTCTACTTACACGCCCGCATTTGGAGATCACATAGTCTTCAACATTGAACTCACTAAGAGACATAACGAAAATTATGCATTTTGTTGAATGTGTTGGTAACTCTAAACCAGGTTGGCCCTGGAGTGCTCATGTCCTGCAGAGTTTAGCTCCAACCCTAAAAAGAAAAAAAATCACCTGCCTGTAGCCCCAATAATTCTGTAGACCTTGATTAGAAGGTGTGTTTGATTAGGGTTGGAGCTAAACTCTACAGGACAGCGGCACTCCAGGACCAACCCTGGCTACCCCTGCTGTACACAGACATGGAGTTTCAAATCTTAGTACATTTTAGCTGAAATGGTGGCTTCAGTCAGTAGCATTTCAGGTCAGTGGTGCAAAAGAAGCAAATCAAATGCTCTACTTGTGACTTCTGGATGAAACATGTCCTATCAGTATTACAGCTATGTTTAGACGGCATATTCCACATAGACAGCATCCACAAATCCAGTAAAGCACCTTCCAACTTCAAGTTAGAAATGCCATGGACCAAAACAGGGAGAAAAAGCATTTACTTGGATGTTTAAATTATCATACAAAGCCTTAAATACACTCAAGTGCCAGAGAACTGTCTCCCTTACACATCCTCTGAATCATGCTTACACTGAAAACAGATTTTGAGTACAGAACTGATGTGAGTGAGTTGGAGGACTGTGGTACACTTGCCTATTGTTTCAGATCCTGTGACACTAGAAACTTTAGTCTATTTTAATAGTCAGTAGTTTATATAAAAGTCACAGGAGATCCAGTGCAGCTACTGTACATGTACAGCCTCTTACATGCAAATCATTTGAGTATTATTACAGACCTCTGATTACCCCACAGCAAAACCTTAGAGTAATTATATTTGTATGTATGTATGTATGTATTTTAAAGATATATATGACTAGAGCTTCTGCAGACTGTAACTTTTCTCACAATGACAAAATCATGATTGGGCATTCTTTTTTTTTTTACATGAAATGAGAGGTATTGCTTATCTTTCATTGATTTTGTGCAGCTCTCTAAATAAAATACATTTTGAACAGAAATCATCTTGGGTGTTATGAAACATTTATTTACATCATTTAGTTTATCATTAAAAGCAAAATCTTCATGGCTTTTCTTTCATTGAAAAACTAAAACATGGTTGAAGGGTGGTTTTTTGTCATAATTTGCTCACCATTCCAAACCTGTTTTCTTTTTTCTTTGAGTATTTGGCACTTCTAGCTTGTATCCTTTATTTATAAAATTTGCACAAAAAAACGTGTATGACTCTTATCCAGGTGAGCTATCTATCATGAATGATCCTGAATTTGTGCAACTGAATGATGTTGGATTCCTGCCCTGTAAATGCCTCCCCAATTAATGCCATCTGTATAGAAATGACCACCAGTTAAAGTCAAAATCAGGAGTCCACATACTCGGTCCTGGAGGGCCGGTGTCCTGCAGAGTTTAGCTCCAACTTGCCTCAACCTTCTTTGAAGTTTAAAGTATACCAAGCAAGACTTTGATTAGCTAGTTTAGGTGTACCTAATTAGGGTTGGAGCTAAACTTTGCAGGACACTGGCCCTCCAGGAACAAGTTTGGTGACCCATGGTTTATAAGGAGTTTTTAGAAATCTAAACTTTGATATTTAGCACACTCTAAAATCAAATCTGTGCATATAATATCTAGCCTAATTCAAAAGTCATTAATGTATCACACATGCTAGTGAAAATGGCAAAGAAACCTAGGGCTTAAAACAGAGCACAGTAATAAAGATAATGTTTATGACAATTTTATGGTTCTTTTTTGTCATTGAGGAGCTTGACAACTCCAGTCTTCATTCACTTTCATTCTACCGCATAGAGTGGGCAAACTAGTTCACTTTGAAACTAAAATTTGAATTTTATCAGCTTACCCCAATGGCATCTAAGGTGTAGGTGTCTTTTTTTCTTCATTAGATCCAATTTTGAGATTTTTAAGTCAAACCGTAGTCTATCAGTCATGACTTTCTCAATGAGGGGGAAAAACATGCGCAGAGAAATCCAAATTAAACCATACTCCGTTGTAACGATACATTGATGGCCTAAGACACGAAACGAGCGGATTGTGTGAGAAAACGAACAGTATTTATATCGTTTTTCACCTCTTGAACACACAAATACCCTCCCAAAAACCGCCCAAAATTTTAACAATCAAAATAATGTGAGCGAATGTAAATCAAGGTTTATAAGTGACATTTTTAACTCCATAAAACAAAATTATGATGACAAAATAATATAAACATAATGTTAGATAAATCGGAGAAAATAGATTAAAGAGAATTAGCCTAACAAATATGAAAAATATGCAAGCAGCAGACACTGTCAAAAAGGCAATCAAAGAAAAAAAAACGGTGCCCTCGAAAAAACTGCATTGCCGAAGTTAACTTCACTAACCAGACCAATAAACAAACACAGACCGGAAGTTAACTTCACTAACCAGACCGATAAACAAACACAGACCGGAAGTTAACTTCACTAACCAGACCGATAAACAAACACAGACCGGAAGTTAACTTCACTA
>JAUMHE010000039.1:1705961-1722671 GCA_032359235.1 Enteromius mattozi | reverse complement strand
ACCAGACCAATAAACAAACACAGACCGGAAGTTAACTTCGGGCCAGGCGCGTGCGCCCGATGAAACCATCGTTATATGACTGATAGACTACAACGCTTTGACTTAAAAATATCACAATGGGATCTAATGAAATTAAAAAAGACACCTACACCTTAGATCCCCTTGGGGTAAGCTGATAAACTTGTGAATTATCCCTTTAAGTAAAAAAAAAAGGAAAAAGAAAGTACAAGTTTGCAATGACTTGTACGAGATTCTTATTTCTGCCCTATCCATTTATCAGCTCAAGTATTGATTTGTTTCTTTACTATATAGGGTTTCAACATCTCTTTCATAAAAGCTGTAATTGAGTAGTCATGATGTCATTTGGTTACTGCACTGTGATGAGTTTTCCCTTTCTAGAAGGAAGTTGTGGTTTTGAACGTTCTCCATATGGACATTTAGCTGGCTAATCTGTGTCATGTGAATGATTCAGATCTGAACTTGATGTCACATCAGTTTGACGTCCTTCTTGTGCTATATTTAGTTCTATCTTTCTTCTTTACTATCAGGCCTTTTTTAATCAGATTATGACATGCGTCATTATATTGCTTTATGAAGCTAACAATAGCAGTGAAATTTGTACTGAGCATGTTTAGAGTAGACTTCAACATACCCCTTACTATGAGGTGGGGTAAAAGTGGGCCAATTATACAGTTAGTTAAAATGTGTGAAAGAAATCTACTGATTTATTAATGAATGAACATGGTAATGTATTTTATGAACATCTCAGCAACCATACAGCAACTCCCTGTAAACCCTCATTGCTGTAATGATGAAAACAAACAGACTACTAGAACAATTTGCAGTTTGTCTAGGGCTATCAGTCTGTCCCATGGTAGCTTATTGGAGGCTGTATAAATCATCTCATCAGATTTCATTCAGCTAATTTCTTCACAACATTGTATGACATTGTAGATTCAGAAGCTTCATCATATGACTGTGCCCCGTTCTAATATATAGTGTTTATGAGTCATCAGTACCCCTACAGACCCATCCTGCTACTATCATGATACCTCGCGCCAGACTGCATTGGAACACGGAAGGCCTTTTTGTCCCTAAGTGGTATTTCTTAATAATTTTGTGCGGTAGCTTCAAAACACTGAGTCTGCTTGCTGACAGTCACGCTACACACCACAAGGCCTGCAGGATATCACATATCCCCTCCTCCCCTGCAGAGAACACCAAATTCTATGGCCTAATTTTGGGCCACTGTAATTTGCTCTGACACATCCTGTGCCTGCCAAGGTATGTGGCCGATGGTACCACCAAGGAAAGTACAATTGAGCAGACAGAGTATGTGCCAGGGACTGCGTGTGACACCTTCCTCCAGTGCTCCAGACCAACAGATACATTTTGGGGTTTAAATTGAAAAGGATCCTCAACATTAGTGACCCTGGGCAGAAATGTTATGTAATATCCCAGGTCATTCTAAATTTAACTATATAATACACAATACCTGGGCGGTGGCAATGAAATTGGCCCGAAAGTGGCTTACAGTATGCCTCATGAAGTGAGTCATTATAGAAAAGGGATATCCCAAGAAACAATGAGTTATCTGAGAGCGGGCCGGTGCAGCACCTTATATTTTGTAATGATTTGCATTTGCATTGTTAAAACTCTTTTCGCTGAATGATATATCTGTATAAACAGCTTACCTGGAGTATTCATGTTTATATTTTAGTAAATAATTCACATAGCTCTTGTGGCCACCTTGCACAGACAGTGAGAGGAAAGAGGAAACCCTGTGGTAAATACATTTAGCTCATCATTGTGCCCTGTAACTTAATCTGCCTCATTGTCAATTTGACAATGATAGATGAGAGGGGAAGAGCCACATTTTCCTGGCTTATGTGTTATTATGGACTGAGTTCATTCAAAATGAAGACCTATAAACTGACAGAGAGATAGTCAGAGAGACAGAGAGATAGAGAATTAGACAGATGTTGATATATATAGATAGATAGACAGAGAGATAGTCAAAGAGATAGATAGATATAGATATAGATATAGATATAGATATATACATAGATAGATAGATAGAGAGGTAGACAGAGAGGTTAGACAGAGAGGTAGACAGAGAGATAGATAGATATAGATATTGATAGATAGATATAGATAGATAGACAGAGAGGTAGATAGAGAGGTAGTCAGAGAGATAGAGTTAGATAGATATTGATATATAAATAGATAGATACATAGATAGATAGATATTGATATGGATGGATTGATGGATGTAGACAGAGAGACAGACAGAGAGATAGACAGATAGATAGACAGATAGATAGATAGATAGATAGATAGTTGTGTTGTGTTGTGTTGTGTTGTGTTGTGTTGTGTTGTAAAACGTTGTAGATAATTGCTAGGGCGTTGCTAGGCTGTTTTTGATGGTTGCTATGTGGTTTTTAACTGTTATGAAATTGTCTGGCAGGCCTACAGGAACATCTGAAGGGCATGGCACCACTCTAATAAAAAATACCAGAGCTCATCCACAAGAAGTAATTGGATAAAGTCACTATCACTCCGATTACAACAGTTATGTGGGCAAGGCTAGGGACAACATATAAAAATATCCACAGTTTCCATGTTCAGATTACTCTGGTAAAGACAGCTTTTTGGTGCAAAATCAAAACAAGGTGCTGAAAAGTACATTGCCAGGGGGACAATTAAACAAGACTGGTTCACCTCCAAAGAATAAAGTTATTATATAAGCCTCCACCAGCCTCCTGTACTGATCACAGACAGCCTTGAGAACATGAGAATGCTGGGATATAAAACAAGACCGACAGGGAGGCTCAAGTTTCGATGAAGAGCTGCAAGTGTTGGATAGGAGCCCAGAGGTTGTTCTGAGTTCTTCCACACTCCAAGAACAAGGAGGCACAAAATAACACATGCAAGACCCTCATAACCAGATACTAACCATGTAACAGGTGTGTATATATAAAGTCATCGACAGCCTTTCAGTGTTTGACCCTCACTGCTTTGGTGCAAAATCTTGACAAATCATCCAAAGACAGTGCATGCAAATGTCTTCTCAGATCATCCCAGATTTAGCCTTAAACATGCATTAGCAACTTATTTGTAATATAATTCTTTCCTGATCCAGCCTGCAGTCTTGCTCACTCTGGGACAGACAGCAGGGCTATTTTTATAAACTGTGAGCCCATGTAGATTCAGTGAAAGAGTTGACAAAGTGTTGTTGATGACTTGTCATGCTCTAAACAGGTGCAGCGGCCATATGATCGATAGTGAGCGGAGCATAAAGCGAAGGGAACATTTACTGTACACACTGAACTCATGACTCAGTCCGAACATGCTAAACCAATCCAGATTGGGCATCATGTGGTCTATCATGCAGTGTGAAAATGTGTCATGTTTCATGTATGATAATATGGCCTTGTAATTGTAAATTATGGGTGTTGAGAGGACGAGGGACAGAGACTGAATGCTAATACTGGAGGAAGATTGGAGAGATGGATAATAGATAAAGATAGATGGATGTTGTATGACTCAAGTGTCAAAAATGAGAATCTTTAGTTATTTCCATCCAGCACTTGTTTCAATTCAACGCTCAATCGTTCCATTTGAATGAATGCTTGGATGGATAATAAAAGAAATCACAGAACGGCTCCCGGACATGAGCCTTCCCACTCAACAGAGAAAGCCTTATCTCCAGGAATAATCACAAATTCTTGATTCCTAACACCACATTTTAGCTCTGATACAAGTCTACTCTCAGTTCATTCTTTTGCTTGAAATTTTAGAAAATTTAAAGGAAAAGCATCAAATGGTTCTGCAAAATGTTGTAATGCGATCTCAATATGGAGACCAAATTAATGTATCAAAAATGTGCCAAAAAACATTTTTTAAATCAAATAAATTGCATGCATTAACATAAAAAAGTGTGACAAAAATCCCTACATGTGACGTTAAATAATACTTTTTATTTTTATTTTTACTGTTTATTTTAATTTTCAAATTTTGATCATTATGACAATAACAAAGACTAATACGTAATGAGAAATAATTTCACAGCACAAATGTAATAGTAGTAATAAAAACTAGTTAAAAACTAAAAATATTGATACTTAATCTTTTAAAATAGTAAGAAACTGAATTTGGACAATTGTGTCAATGTAGTCTGACATTACAAACATTATGCAAATAAACCATTTTTAGTGTACGTCTTATTAAGGATTTTTTTATTCTTATAGGTAATGGTGCCATATGGATTATAAAAATAAACTGATGCAACAAGATCCAGAACAAATAAAACAAAAACCCCCCCAAAAAAGTGCTGTCAAACAACTAATCACATCCAAAATAAAGTTTTTTTTTAATGTTAAGTTTATATATTTAATATATTATTTATGAATATAAATATATACACGTAAATACATGTAAATATTCTCTAAATATATGATGTATGTGTGTGTCTTTATATATACACACAATAAATATACACAGCACACACATATAGATAATGTAAACAAAAACTAATAATAATAATGAATAAAGAATAATCATCCGCAATATTAAGAAAAATAAGCATATTAAATCGAGCTTGGACAAGCATGTGTTGATGTATTCTGATATCAAAATATTCGCAAAAGGTTATTATTAACAATACTGAGCTCCTGCATATTATTAAAGAAAATCGCATTCCTTAGGATGTGACACCTTAAATGCAAAACAAAAATAAATGGAAATATTAACGCTCAGCTGGTCACGTAGGGACCCCCCTCTTAGAACGGCATGACCCGCAGGGAATGCTTCAATATGTGCAGCGAGGCCTGCTCCCCCAGCAACAGCATTGTTACAACACAGCTGTTGTTAGAAAACCAGTTTTACCATGAGACACAGTGAGAACATGTCGCACATTTCAACTGATATTTAGTCCAATTTCTCAGTTTGTATTAACATGGCATTTCACACAATTCACGTTTTGTCAACCACAATAGGCAGGATTCTTTCTATGAAACTGGCTCAGCAGGTTTATTCTTTTGCCAAATGCAAATGAATGAGTAAAACAACTACGACAACCATTCTGCTGTAAATAAAGTAGCACCTGCAAATAAAATAAATAAAGCATCCACTTTTTTAAATTAGAAACAAATCGTTTACGGTCTCCTTTCAACTTTTTCCACTCATGCATGTCATTTTGAGAGCATGAGAGCACATTCTATACACACTCTCTCTCTATATATATTTCTCTCACACACTACAGGCGTAGATTCCTCTCAGTGTACACGTTGTTCCCCAGAGGAATTATATTTTGGGCTTTCAGAAAGGTGTCGTGGGTGGGGATTGCCGGTCCCTAACATTAGCCTTGAGTTTAAAAATAACCTCTCATCACATGAAATCAATAACCGCACTTAGATGTGACGGAGTGCATGTTCGTGAAGTCAGGCCTCTCTGGGATTATCACACTACTTGGCAAGAGTAAGCGACACCATCACTCTCACCTGGACCTGAGGAAAATCCTGCGCCACGGTAAAACAGAAACAAGTTGCTAACAACATGATGCTGACTACATTACCAGTTACCAATATTCTCTGCTTCAAACAACTTTGTTGCAGCAAATAATTTCCCCCCTTTTTCGACAGCGCAACTTTATGACAATCTCAGCACAGATAAAGATTGTATGAGTCTGATTTTGTGACATTTCATAGGAACATAATTATAGACCGGATTAAATAAATGAATAATAATTAAATTAAAATACTAATAGTATTATTACAAATATTAATATTATAGTAAAATACAAAAAGCAAAATTTGAATAATAAAAATTATTTGAGTTAAAAAGCATTAAAAAATAATAATAAAGCAGCCAAGCATGGTTAATATTTGCACTGCCAGCCCATCTGTGACGCTGTTAACATGTTGAAGTGGAGTAACATTAACAGTGAAAAGTTCCAGTACTGCTGGACTATCAGCTCTCTTGGAATGGCCCCCGGCCAGTCAATTTAAAGGATAGGTATTAGCTGTTGTATAATATTAATTTGATGATGTTAAAATGTTGTCATGCATCTGCAAAGATCATCAGCCTATCCTTAGAGAGTAATCGTAAACCAGCAGTTACATATGTTTTCTAAAAAGCCAAAGGTTGAAGGTGCATCTCTGAGCACTGCTAGGCATGAGGATGAGCACCCTCGACAGTTGAACGGCTGATGAAAGCTGTTTAGTATAAAGCATTTGTCATTAACAGTATTTAAATAGTTTAAATAACTTCCTATAACTTTCTGTAAAACTATAAGAACTGCATATACACAGGTTGTGATGATCTTTAAGTGTGATAATGTGTTTCATTAAATTCATTAAAAGGAGAGATAGTATTCTTTGTCACTTGATGTTTTTCATCAAGAATGCAGGGTAAAAAGTCACGTGTGTGCATATATTTTTGTTGCTTTGGATGTGAATGCAATAAAACATTTTTGTGGATGTAAAGGCAACAACTAAATTGTGCAATTTTGTGTGTATTCTCAATGTGGTGAAAGTGTATGACCAACACCAAAGCAAGCACATAAAGCCTGAAGGCCAACCTTTCATTGAGTAGCTGTAAAAGAAATGTCAAATTGATCAAATCCTTATTTTTTTTATGTAATGGCCAGATACACTGGTAAAGCAGGGTAACACCGCCATCTAGCGTTCAGAGTAAGAGCTACAAGTTATACGAATCCACATAAATTGCAAGGTGTTGCTTTGGCCTTTTTTATCAAATTTATGTGGATATTTATAATAAAAATATAAATATGCCATACGTGTGACACTAACTTTTTATGCTATTGCTTTACTTTGTTATTATAATTTTCGACAGAGATGTCACAGCATAATTGTAGATTTGCTACTGAAACTTTAAAAAGAATAGAAACATTTTTTTTTTTACCACAAAAAATATATGATGGAAATTATGGTGGTGGATTTTATATTTTAGTCGTTTTTGGAAATAAAGCCACTTATCTTGCTAAGGGAAATGTAGAGCTAGCATTTAATTATGTATCCTAAACACGCTTAAATAAACGATTTTTCACACTTCTTGATTTGAAAAGGCACACGAAAAAAAAAATCAGTTTAAGTGACATTTACCTTGATTTATCTTAAATGTACTCTATATTTTACCTTACGGATGCGCAACTCGCCGTTTCTCCTTGATAACGAAGTACACTAACTTTTGGAAAAGGGGGAAAAGGAAGAAAACGATTCGTGCTTCCTAAATTTTGTTTGAAAATGCTGTCAAAACAGGTACATACTTCTAAGACATCCCCCTCCTTCAAACGCCCCGTGGTCACTGAGTTCAGAAGAAAGTGTGTGTGCGTCGCCGCGCCTCTCAGCGCGCGCTCCAAGGCACACTAAAATACCGGAGTGCGCTCCTCCAGACATCACTGAGACTGCTGCAGTGATGCTTGGATGATGTACTCCATCATATATAACACATAAACCAGACTAGCTGCCACAAACCGACGCTTCGACGATTGTTTTTTTTTACTTTTAAACTATATCCATGGAAACGCACAAGTGACCTTGGCGAACCCAGGAGCCTTCGGAAGTTTTAAAACATCAATACGCGTTACACACGCAACAGAAAACTCGACATGAATGTTTCACACGGACTACTGAACCGGACGATCTCTACAGCGAAGCAGCCGTTGGAAAGCGTTCGAGGATGCTGCAACTTCTCGGTGATCACGAGCGACGGGTTCGGTTCACCGATTCAGGACGAGCGCGATCAGTTCGTCATGCGTTTGGTGCAGATTGCGGTTCTCTGTGTGCTGTCGCTGACGGTCATTTTCGGCATCTTTTTCCTCGGGTGCAATCTACTCATCAAGTCCGAGAGTATGATAAATCTGCTGGTGGAGGACAGAAGACCTTCCAAAGATGCGGATATAATTATGTTTGCCGCATGAGTCGTGTTATAAATCTGACACAGACTGGCAATATCTCGTAAACGACACCTGTTGGTATGATTCTCATGCATTTGATGAACTAAATGTGTTTTTATATCTCTCATCTTCGACCAGAACCTGTTAATGTCGCAAACAATGGAGACCGAACAAAGCATTCAACTTTTTTTAAAACCCAGAAACGTGTGGTGATGAATAGCCTATTTCTCGACATCTTCGTTCAAAACACATCTTCATGAAGACACCTGAAACAACAAGAGCAGAGAAAGACAACCGGACAAATTCATTTACCCAGGACGGATCATTTGAAATTGAGAATTTTTCATTTGTTTTGTATTCATATTGGATGAATTGATTCATGTGACCAGTTAAAATGATTAAATAATTTCTGTGTTAAAGAAAAATTTGTATGAACCTGCATGCAAAATGGATTAAAAGAAAATAGAAAACTTTAAAAAGACTGTCCCATTTTAGTTCCTAGATGACATTTTAGACTTTTTTCAAATGTTCAAAACGTGACAATTCAGTTTACTAACAGGCAATAAATAAATATATATATATATATATATATATATATATGTGATATAGCAATTTAAAAAAAATCAGATGACTACCTCTGCGGGACAGTTGAAAAGGTCCAAGCAGTCTTAAAACGTGAATCAAGTTCTACAAAATAAATTTTAAAAAATCATTAAAAATTAAAAAAAAGGACAATAAATGAATTTAATTTCTATCTATCACATGAGTTTTTCCACACGGAAGCACATTAATTTATCTTTTCCTTCTTAGGTATCATTACACTCACAGTGCAGATCACTTACAGCTAAGCTTCGGTGGACTATTGAATCTCTCCACAAATATGATCAAATTATTAATCTACTTTTCATATTTGGTAGAAAAGGCCATTAAACATTTTTATTGTTAACATCTCATGTGCTTGGAAGCTTAAGACAGATGACTGATGTTAACATTTTAAACTGCAACAATACGTTTTTCCACCAACAAGCAGCTAAAAAGCTTAGAATGACCCAAAATATGTCATCTTTTTAATTTGACATTCTGCTGACTCACCAGCTTGCCTTTCCACATGAGCTTTAGCCTGAGGAAAATATAACAAGTTTTATTTTAAGACCGTAGTTTTGAACCACAAATATTGTGGTGAATGAATTGTGTAATTATGACAGCATGGCAAACCATAACATTACGTGACTTAACCTGCAGCCCTTAGTTTCTTAATTACATTAACAAACTAATATGCAAAAGATTGGCTTTTTTTTATTTGCAATCAGCATCTCGTATCGCTGTTCATAAAACAAAACCTCAGGGTAACAGAGATGTTGCCTAATTTTTTTTTTTAATCAGTTGGATAAAACCTTGTTCCCTGTATTTGTACACACACTGACATCATAAAAACACGGTCAAAGCCACTCACTGTATAATACATGTGACTGCTGAAAACGTGCCAAGATATATACTATATTCAGTGCCTTAAAACAGATGGTGCTGAAATACATGCAACGGAGAACAGGGAACCATAATCCAAATTAGAGATTAAGGCTGAATGCTATATCATTGACCCCAACCCTAGGACATTCAGCTCACCAGACCCCACCCGCACACATGTAACCGGCCACTGCTGCTTTTTTCTTTTTTAAATCATGGTGCTTTTCATGAAGCTTGTAATGCACTGCTTTACCATGATGCTGGTTTCTTATACAATATAACACAAAACAACAAATCAGCATATTAGTATGATTTCTGAAGGATCATGGGACCCTGAAAACTTGAGCAATGATTCTTTGCCATCACAGGAATAAATTACATTTTAAAATAATAAAAAATGCTGCTTTTACTAGTATTATTAAGATACTACAGCTTTTTAATATACATTTTCTGTTTTCATTATGTTTATAGTTTTTATTCATTTTTATTTCACATTTAGTCTGGTTTTAGTTTACTGTAATAGCCCTATACTGAATCTTACAAATTAATGTGGTACATGTGTGAATAATATTGCAGATTCTCTTTTGGTCGGTCTGGGATGAATATATATTATGGGTAGATATCTTTATGATCATCTGGTTATATATATATTGTAATATTTATATATATAAATATTTTAAATATTTCACAGTTAGGAGATAAAAAAATTAAAACTTTTTTCCAGCCTGTGCAGTTTGACTCTGCCATCTAATGCATATCTTATTTTTCTCCCTCAGAATATCTTGATGATGGAACTAAAAAGAGAGAATCTTGCTACGGGTTCTCATGAATTTTCCCCAGAGATCCACTGAATGATTGATGCCGTGATTGCTTTATATTTCTTCAGCCCTTCTTTAAGGATAGAGGGAGAGCGAGTGGTAGCACGGATGAAAGGAATGGAAGAAAAGGTCACTCCCGGTGGTAGTGGCTGTCAGACAGCGGTACGGTCCTGAGAAGTGACGTGGCATTACGAACTGACAGAGCTGGAGAAAGGCTATGGAACAGGGGAAATGTCAGAGTAAAAAGAGGGGAAAAATGTGAGGCCTCTACAATACATGTTAGTATAAATGTGAACCACATAAAAAAACAAAAGGGTCTAGGTGGGCTGCAACCGCCTTAACCTGTTATGCAACAAGCCATTGTGTAAAGCTCTAGGAGGCAGAAATATTTTCAGATTTTTATAGTGATCCTTCAGAAAGTCACTCTTTTATACCACCCGTCACTGAGACTTATACTGACAGAGAAACATAATTATAACGATGCCCTAAACTACTCCGAGGTGAATCCAAAACCATTCACCATCTATGAAATCTCTTCTTTTAAGATCATTTATGACAGCTTTAACTCCCACAAGTAATCAGTATTTTTATTCATCGTTGACAGATGTTATACAAAATCAAGGGTCTGCCGAAAAGCCACGGGGGACACAGCCTAAAAAAGATTCTCTGGAGACTAACTGCGTGACTCGGGGAGTAAAACTTGCTGCGTTTAATCACACCATCTCATAGCCTCAGTTACCCTGAACTGACACTCAACATGCAATACACAGAAATCCTTCATTCATTTATATATAGAATATTGCCCCGCTCCTCAACTCTTTAATCTTAATCCATAACTAAATGCAGAGACAAATCCTAGATTACACACAAGACATGCTGCAACGTGACTGACTATAAAGACACCCTCATGTGCATCTGGTTTTCTTCGTTCCAACAGATGCAGAAATTAGCCAGCATCTCACACACTTCCATTTGCTCAGTGTTTAATGTTTTGACACAAGCGTGTCAGTTCATCATTGGTCACGATGGTCTGTAGAATGGGACAGTACTTGTGGAGCTGACTAGAAATGGGTCACTTGTACCCGTCAGCTATGCTGAAAGGAAAATAGCGCAACATAGAATTGCATTTTTGTCTCAATCGTCTAGATTTTAATGTGCTTGTTAATAGGCTATACTTAGATGAGATGGCGCAGGAAATGGTGTAGTTGTTATTGTATGAGTGTTGTTCTCTGCCCTTTTTCTAGATTGCTGTATATTATTCATGAGGTGCAAATATATTCCGTCCTTCAATTAATTTTCCCCAAGGAGCAATTCTAACAGCCTGTGCTGTGTCTTTCTGTTCTGCCAGCATTTTACACATACATCAGAGAGCACCTAACAATGTTTATTTGTTGTCTACTGGACCAATAATAGTGTAGAAGAATTTTTCTAGTTTTCAATATTTCAGTGTTGTGATAATATAATATATACAAAATAATTATATAAATTAATTCAAATATTATCAATTTGGTGGAAATGGTATTCACTACTAAAATAATAATTATTATTATTATTAAAAAAAAAGAGCCAGCATGTAAATATATTTGATTTACACTCTATGCTGCCTTTTTTTTTTTTTTTTCCCTCATCATCATCATCATCACTGTTTATTGTATTAGTGAATAATAGCACTTCCACCACATCATCGATATTTGACTTGACTTTTCTCATAATCTAATATAATTATAATTTGTTGTAATTATGAATTTGTAACACTGTTTCAATGTTCATATCCTAATTGTCACAATTTTACTTTCCTCATAATTCTGACTTAATATATCTTAGTATTTCAATTTAATGTCTATCATAATTTTGAAATTTCATCTAAATTGTCATTTTAATTAGCATTTTTTGTACTTGTTAAATTTAACTATCAATTTTATAACTTTATTTATTTTTATTTTTTTTTTTTTTTTTTTTTTATATTACTAATTTCAAATTTTTGCCATAGATCTGACTTGATATCTAATAATTTACACTTCATGTCAGATGACTTTTATAGTTGTGTCGTAAATATGACTTGCAATGTTTTACTAAAGCATGGTTGTTGTTTATTTCTATAGCACACATTAATACAACCATTGTTGCCCAAAGTGCTTTACAGATTAAGGGTAAAAATCAAGTTTTTCATAAAATATACAACACATTTACAATTACAACACATTAAAAAAAAACAACACAAAAAAAACATGGTTTAACATGGTGATTTTTTGCTTTTTCGAAATTAAGTAACTTTCAGCTATGATTTTTATCCCCCCCCCCCCCCCTTCTCAATTTGTTTTCTTTCTTCCTTTATTGGTGAGCCAGCATTAAACCTTGATTTGACTTTAACAAGATTTTTTCAATTAATGCAGAGCAGTGACGCACTTAAATCAATGTCATGCACTTAAAGCATTCAATATTTGCTTTAAATAGTGCTCTCTCTGTCTGTGAGGGTTCCTGAAGCCCAAACAGTAAAATAAGTCAAGTGAAGGATGCCTAATGAAGGTGTATCATTTACATGCAATGTGATAATTAAAGTGTTCAGAGCTTAGGTTGAGGTTTCTGCACTGTCTGGGTGGTCGTCATCTGCGTAAGCACTGTGTGAAAGAGCTGCTCAGCAGGGCTTACCGCGCTGCAGTTTGAGACTGCATGTTTGAAAAGGTTCAGCAAGACGTTTCTGACAGAAACCCAGGGGAAGCACAGTCATGCAGAGTGAGTGGGTAGACTACCAGGATAAACCTGATTACATCACTGTTCCTTAAGACTCAAAGAACTTGCCTTATATTGCCATTTAACTTGTTTGTTTGAGCCTTTTTATTATTGTCATTTATGCTTTATCCCATAGGTAACTAACATCATGGCTACTTGCGTGTCTCTTGCACCACATTGCAAACTCTGAATCTCAAAGGACATCAGTGTAATATTGTTTCAGTACTGTAGCAAGGCCAATTCTGAACATTTTTCTTTAAGACCTGGTTTCACAGACAGGGCTTAGCCTAAGCCAGGATTAGGCCATAATTCGATTAGGACATTTAAATCATTTCAATAAACATGCAGTACTGGTGTGTATCTTGTAACAAAATAAAGGCACTGACGTATTTAATCAGTTAATGAAAGTTTCTGTCAGCTGAAACAGCTCAGACTTACATTTTAGTCAAAACGAACTGGTCATCTTATAGTATACAGTGCAAACCTGGCTTGACCAGTATTTTTGACCTTTTTTTTCCTTCCCCAAAGTATGTCTACCTCATATGACTTTGATATCGGCACCCAGAAAACATGCAAGCTTTCATCAGAAAATAAAATGTGTAATAATATGCAGTCAGCAACTCAAGCTGTCAATTCTTATTGAAATCTAGTTATGCAATATTTGGTGCGCTGTTCAAACATTTGCGCTTTGCAGTACTGTGGCAGGGCTTAAAATGCCTTTTGCTGTCAATCACAATTAGACTCATTGGACTGAACAAAAAGGAAGGGAAGGGGGAAAAAACTGTCTGTCACTTCCTGTTCCTCACACGCCATTGGAGTGATGGGTCGCTCTGTCCTGACTGATGGAAAGGTATTGCAACTGTTACTCCCAAATGCTGAGCTAAAGTCTGAGGCTCATGGGCCGAAAGGGAGCGCTTAAAAGCATTTATGTTTGTACATGCAAAACAGAGAGAGGCATTCAGAGGGATAAAGAACAATAGCAACTGAATTAGCAGGGTGAATTAAAAAGGATGAGAAAGGTCTGGACATCATGGTGCCTCATCTCACTTATTAAAGCATCTGTGGGTGTGTGACTAATACCATACTGAAGCATCATTTCATTTAAGCCTATTTAAAGATCTTTAAATAGTACTAACCTATATATGTTGTTTTTCTCCCATGCTAACAGTTGTGTGACCGAGAAAACTCAATCTTTCACATTTGCAAACTCCTAATTAAGCCACAGTCTCTCCAAAGAACTAGAACGTGTACTATATACACCATATTCAATATGCCATATTCAAGAGCTATGGGAGAAAAATGCTGTGGTCTCATGAGGTTTTGATTTTTTTAGAATTTGCCAAATACCTTTCATGAAGCTATATTAAATAAAAGCTTGAAATAATGAAAGAAATGCACGGTTCAATAACTGTATTTTTGGTTTTTATCCAATGCATTATTCATTATATTAAGTTCACTTCTGTTCATAAGTTTGAGGTTAGTGAGGTTTATACACACATTTATACCTGGTTAATTAAGTGACAGTAAAGACATTGTTATGAACAAAAATTCATTAAACCTTTTAAACTTTGGAAAGTTAAATTAGGCAGCACAATAATTTTCAAAAAAAGTTACTTATGCACAAAATACAATTATATTAGTACAATCTGCCATCACAGGGATAACTTCCAATTTGTAACATTAAAAATAGATGTGTAATTAAGTTATAAAGAAACATTTTTGATTTTAAATTCAAATGACATTTTAAACGCTGCTGTTTTTAAACTTATTTGAAATAATATACAACCTCTCAAAGTTAAAATAAAAATAGTCTTTCACATAAATGAAACTTGGCTATTATTTCTTTCACCATTTTAATTACTTCAGCCTTTTTACACTTACAATAACAAAAGACAAAAAATAAAATATACTATCATGTGGGGGGGGATCCAACAGATAATTTGCTCACATGCCCATAGTGCGAAGTTTAAAAATGAAAGCAAGCACTACACAGCTGTGTTACAGAGAAGCCAGAGGGGGCGAGCAATCAGCCCTGCCTACGCAAAAACAAGCACACACACACACACACACACAGACCCTGTCATTTGTGCAAATGTCTGTTGTCAGTGCAGCTAGCAGGGGAGAGCTGGTGTGGCCAGCTGTCTTTGCGGGTTAAACAAGGCACGGGAGATGAGGAAGATGGGGCAGACCTGTGGCCCTGCCATACTAACTCACGCTCCACTCATATTGACACATGGGTTACACTAGCCTGTCATCTTTGTGACTCAAAGAAGCCACTGTAGAGAAAGAGGGGAAAAAAAAAAACCCAGGAACGTTCACACACTATTAAAAAATGCTCAAAGCACTTTGGACGAGAACATAATTATCTAATAACTAAAATGAACCTCTAATACAAGAACAGCGGTGATTAAACCATCAAAAACGTAACGAAGAAATTAAATAATTTTCAAAGACTCATTGCAACAATTTACAGCATTTGTCAATCTGGTAATTTAAAAACTGGTTATTAATGTACTAATGGATTTATTTTGAAAAATTCTGTATGTAAAAACATTTTAGATCTTGCTCAATGTTGTTCTGCAAGCTGTACAAACTGAAGCCTAAACACATAAGTGTACAAATGTGCACATAACAGCCATTTAATGGTTTTAAACTAAGCTAATAAATGTCCCAAACCGTTTCTACAAATCTAAAATTGGTCAAACAAGTATTTAAAAGCTAAATGTATTATACTCCCAAGAGAAGTATTTGAATGTGTTTTTTGCTGCGGTGTATCGGTTTAAAAAATAAGTTAAATTCAAGAGAGGTTTGTACTTAAAGAAATCTTTAATGAATCGTACACAAGTTACCACTTGCATAAAACACTTAAAGCAAATAGTCCAGAAAGATGGGCACTGATGGTTTCTCCTTTGTAATATGACATGCTATTCTTTGGTTTAATAAGGAGCGTCTCTACACATGGACCATAGCCAGTTACAGACAGCGTATTAACTTGTACAAAATAGGAAAAGGGAAACTTCACAACACTTTAAAATTAAAAACTTTAAAATATAAGCAGACTTCAAACAAGTTAGGCTAGAAGTCACACAGGGTTCAAAATATTAAATAAGTAAGATTAGCCGGTGGTGAAGTCCATCCAGTGCTGAAATCCTTGGTACCAAAAAAAAGAAAAAAAGAATTGGGAAAGGTAGTGAGAAAGATGATAACAGTGTTACATACTCACAGCCAAGGGCAGGTTGCATAAACTACTCGCACTAGTTTTAAACTACAAGTCATCTATTTTTTCTCCCTATCAAGACAGGTCATATCTTCATAAATTAAGAATGAAAACAGACTGGACTTAGGGGTGTGCGATAGATCATCTGTAAAATTTAAATTTTTGTTTTAATGTGCGATTTGACATTATCCAGTATTTTGAAAAAGATCATTCAAAACACCTCTACAGCGCTCGCACACATTATGGGAAGTCTAGACTAGTGTGTGTGCGCATTTAGAGTGTGTTCTTCCACTGTATGATATAGCCTGCGTCCCAATGTGCACGCTATCCATCCCAAATTATATGTGAATTAGCAATTTTCGGTACTATTTAAGGCAAATAGGGTGGAGATACTATGCACATTGGGACACAGGGTCAGTCTAATGAGATGCCTTTAAATTGATAACAAATTCAAGACATGGGGGCAGAAAATGTAGTTATATATTGTGTGTAATATATTATATTACACACTAATATTTATTTATACACCCATATATAAATGTGTGTGTGTAATATTATATATA
>JAUMHE010000039.1:1668273-1687673 GCA_032359235.1 Enteromius mattozi | reverse complement strand
TGTGTGTGTGTGATGTTGTTATTATTGGGGTGAACATAAGTTAAACTAAAAAGAAATCACAGGGATAAAATATAAAATAATATAAACAATATAACATGAAATTGCCCATCTGCTTTATAATTTAGGATCATGTCAATGATGTTTAATTTGCACATCCACATAAACTTTGCATCTGCATGTCTAAAATACTATCAATGTCATAGCCAACCTATTTGAGACACACCGCATAAAGTAGTGGCAAACAATAAGCCAAAACTCTTTGTCTCTTTTGTCTTTTTAGAAAATGTGTATCTAAACAAGGAACCATAGTTTCAGGTTGTAATCTCTTAACTTGATTAAAAGTGTGTAAATATCTAATTTTTGGAGGTAGTGCAAAAAAATTACTAGGTAAAAACTTTTATAGAGAGCCTTTAAAGTCCTGACACATGACTCGAGGCGTACAAGACAAGCTTTTGTTTTCAGTTTTAGAGGTCATTGTGTGGGGACACAGGCAGTGAGGCGCGCCCTCATTGGCTTGTTGAGATGAACAAAAACTACCCCCGCCGTCGCTGATTGGCGGAAGCAAACTTCTACTAAATAAGACCGCCCACCTCAGTCTGTAAGTTTTCTTTAAAGTAACTTTCTCTGTAATGAAGTTGAGTAGTTTTGCGGTGTCAAAGGCGAAGAAATCACCGCAAAGATGAAGTTGTGTAAAACTTTTCTCGGTGAGTGCTGGACTTCTTACTTTATTTTACTGAAATCTTTTGGTCGCGTCAGACTTAGATTTAATCTGGTGCGCAGTGGTTTTGTTGATAGCCGGTGTTTTGGATTTGGTGAACTTTTTGTTAACAATAACTTTTTACAATACGTTTATTATTGTGATTAAAACACGAGTTATATAATTATACCGACTGGTTATGCTTATTATACACCTACAGCCTACAGAGACAGTTGTTGTTGTTTCCTTCTTTGTTTACTTTCATTTTAAGTATTAATATACAATGTTGACTGAATAGACTTGGAAAACGTTTTAACACTAAATTCTAACACACAGTAGTGACCCAGATATCAGATTTTTTTTGTATCATTTAAAAGTTGCAAAAATACCCATTCAGACCGTTTTTAAACAAAGGCAACTTTTGTCTCCCAGAGGGAGTCGCGCTTTAAACTCAGAGGCCGTCGAACTTCTGGCGTATTAAAACTTTTGTGTTCGGGAGGGATCAGTCCATCTGGCTGTGGGGGATTCCGGGTGTTGTGCTTCTCATTCGCTCAGCTGGCATCCTATGTAATATTTATACACAGTGTCTGGCCAGTGGGAACAGACTGTGGCTTTAATTGTATGCTGGGCTATCCATCTGTATACGAAACTTTAGGATCAGGGGTGAGCAAAGTTCCAGCTGGTAACCGAAGAACTTCGGGGTCATTAAATATGCAAAACTCTCAAAGGCTTTTGCAAGCTTCATATATGATAAGAAACTTTTTTTCGAAGTTGGGAAAGAGTTCCCCTCCCCCTATTATAGACAAAATGCATTTTTCTTTTAAAGTTACACCTCTGTCTGCTACATGTAAGCTATAATAACTTATTAGAATATATTATTATACTGCACTGCGTTTGGTTGGTTTACTACATTGTAAAATGATTTCAGTATTAATATTAACAAATTATTTTGTTTTGTTTTTTATTTAAATAAATAAATTACATTACTCAGGTAGAAAAGTGTTTTTTTTTTTCACTTCAATTAATATCACTTTGACATCATAAAATTAACATAAGCGTAATTTTGTTTCATTTTTACAGTCTGGCAACCTCGGAAGAAATCATAGTAATTTAACAGCTTACTTCTTCGACAGATGAAGTTATTTCGATCATTTCCCACAAAACTAGGTCACGTTGTTATAGGCTTCTAGAAGAACATGAAAGAAAAGTAGTTCAGCGCTTTTGACGCAAGGCAAATGTGTCATTGCGTAAGAAAAATAATAATAATCCATATTAAAGAATTGTGTTTTTCCAGTTATTACATTTATGATTCTCTTTCTTGTCAATACCGAATAGCATCGTGTATGGCACAATATCAGACAATAGGCTTTTAAACATAAAACAAATGCTTTAAATTACTCTATATCCTATTTGTGAAATGTTGTGCCAGTTGTATTCATCACCAAACCGCTATATGGCCATTGAAAAGAGGGTTTTATTACTAGACACCTGCCACGGAAAGCGCTCTTGTCCATGGTACTGAAACAGCGCTGTTCTGGGTGCTGATCTTCAGCCGTGCTCCTGCTTCAAAATGTAGACATATTTTCCAAAATAACCGAATAAATTAGTTTATATTGTAAGTTAAACGTCAAAGTTGCGTGTGAGTATTTTCTTTCGTGTGGGTGGGGGTCAGTAGCGGCCCACTCTCCATCTTGTGTTATACATGGTTTACTATGATGATGATGATGTCACGGCGCAGGGTAGAGGAGGGGTGGACAATGGGCCTGTGAGCGAAAGGTAAGTCAGAATCGTTCGACAAAGCGTGTGGAGAAATGATTTCGCCAGCATTTGTGCTCACATTACCTGTCGATTAATGGATATATGCGTCTTGCTTACAACATGAAGAGGTTTTGGACCGGTCCTGAGCGATTTATTAGAGGTTTTTAACGGGTAGCGGCACGAGACTCATTCAGAAGGGGAGGTGTACAACACTGAAGTTAACACACAGAGCCTACAAAGAGGAAGAGGCCTCTCGCATCTCCTTGAAAAAACGCCGTTAGCTTGTGGTATTTTTTTTAATTTACTAATTCAGATGCTGATGTGGATAAAAATGCAATGTTTGGAAAGGTTTGCTGGTTTGGATTTACGTTGCTATTGAAGCCAAATGGACGCCGGACTTGTAATCTCTTAAAGAAGAAGTGCCATCCGTGTTTACATTTCTTGCACATTTTGTCTTATTTTCGCTTGCGTACTATACGCCACAATTACGCTTTGTACAAAAACGATTCTACAATGGTTTTTAGATAATTGTGTTTGCATTTATATCGCTGCTTTTTTTTCTCTCAAGAAACCCAAGTACTTAAAAGGGCCTCTATTGCATCTATAACACAATATCCAGGCTCTCATATTACATTTTTAGTGTTGAGATTGTTTTAAAACAATATTTATAGTCGAATCGGAAATGTGGAAGTTTAAAGCCAAACGGAGCATTCATTAGAAGTTTGTCGATTCACACTAAGTCAGAGATACATCATGTACAAATGCAATGTATTTTATGGGAGTGGACAAATAGTCATTAGAAACCCTTAAGCAACGCAAAAGCAGCATATGTTTCGTCTTGTGTGCGTGCGTTATTTAGGAGAAGCAAAACAATGCGAATGAACCATCTGTTTACTTCAGGCTAGGCCTACATAATGCACTAGTCATTTATTAGATTATCGCTTTTCTTTCAGTTGTACATTTTAATTGTTTTTTTTATTCATCGCTTATTCTTGTTTTATGACGTCTGTAGCTTTGACTTTAACGTTATTGCTCTAATAATACAGTCGCAGGTCTTGTAAACACATCCTGCTATAGATATTGTTTCTCCTCCAGGAAAGTGACAATGTTTTAAAGGCGGAGGAGGGTTTGGCTGATAGTAATTGAAAGGCGTGGTGTGCTAGAAAGGGTTATGCGCAGCAGCATCATGGTGCTTTTTCAAAGTCAAAGAGCCTGATGCGACAAAATAAATACTAATATTAGTCTATACTAAAACGTAATAGCAATATGTGGCTAACATGCACTCCTATTGGTCCATTTCATGCATGGGTCTACTATATAGGGGTCAAATAATGTTTTTGTATGCTGGGAGACACAGCCATTTAAGAGAATGGGCCCTATTTTTTGAAAAACTTTAAAAAGGGGGTTACTGAAGCTATTTAGGTCAAGTGACTTCAACTCCCCATTTTCATCTAGAAATAACATGTCAGCATGCACTTATCTTTTACATGCGTTGTCTTTGGAAGTGTCTTTAAAGCAATATTTTGAAGAATTTGTGTAGAATTTTGTTCCTCCCTTTTGTATTTCTTTTACTTTTATAGAAGGTTTTCAGCAAATGCAATAAAATCTGTTTATTTATTTATTTCCCATGTGAACAGACACGGGACGTTGAGTTCTAAGAAAGGTTTGCATATTGCATCATATGCGGCAAGTGCCACAATTGTTGCGGTTCTCAAGGGAATTCCCTCCCCTGTTACGTGTGTGACATGACTGAGCACCAGGTGTTGCTTAAAACGTAATCAGACCACATGTAATGACGCTCTAATAAAAACAGCTGGGTCACGGCCGGATCTCTAGTCACCCAGGAAGAATAATCAACACCAGAGCCATGAAGGCACGCAGATCATGATTGACTACTGAAAACCCATTCAGTGCATGGGTCCTCCAGGGGCTTTTTAATGTTTGTTTCTTGATTAGGTCATCCTGTGGAAAATGACATCACAATAGCATAAATCTGCATTACTGGCATAGATTTGCTTACTTTCTGTTCTTAGAGGCTCAAGTGGAACATGTGGGATTTCTTGGTATTTTAGTTTAATTGCATATTTCAAACTATTATTGCTCCTAAAGATATAATAAATATATAATATACAGAATTAATAGTTTAACTAATTACCCAAACATAAAACTGTGAATCCACTGTTAAGACCTGCTTTAGTGTCACTTTTAATAAATTGATGCTTTTTTTTTTAATGTTTTTAATACATAAGTATGCGCCTTTTAATATTTGAACATGTCAGACTGAAATTGTCGTCTTATCCTTTCTGTCCAACAGAGAATGAGTTCAGAGGGCAGCTGCTGAGCCAGAGGTGGACACGAGGGGACAGAGTCAGCAGCTGTGAGAACAAGAGGAGTAGGAGACTAAAAGTGAGACATTTTATGTGTTTGTGTATGTCAGAGTATAGCTCAATTTTCGCTGATTATCTCTTGTCTTGTACCACAAAACCAAAGAAGCTAAAAGTACATTTCCCTTTCTGAAGCTCTGGCATATATATGATTCTGTGAGGGCCTTATTACTTTCTTTTATTTCACTTCACTTTCATGAAGGATTGGGAGGGATGTGCATTTGAAAGAACTTATTGGATGTGTATCATTGATTGAGCTCTTTACAAGCATTTAAGAGGATTGGGGGCTACTCTGGTGTCTGTGAAATCAGACCTGCTCAGATCTGAAGACGAAAATCATAGGGGGAAGGTACAAGAGCTGGAGAAGGGTGATATTGTAGTTCTTTTTTTTTTTTTTCTTCTTATTATTTTTTTGGCATTTTTTAGCCTTTATTAGATAGGACAGATCAAAGTTGACAGGAAGTGAATTGGGAGAGAGAGAGGAAGAATGGGATCGGGAAAGGTCTGCGAGCCGGGACGCGAACTCGCGACGCCGAAGCGCAACGGCGCTATATGTCGGCGCACTGCAAACGAGGCTACAGGCGCCGACGATATTGTAGTTCTTAAACATGATTTTAGAGACACATTATAGCAAAGGAGAGCGTAGATATCTAAAGACATTAATAAATACTTATTACAGTCTCATAACCACTGATGTGTTTGTGTTCCAGATGAGCCAAGACGCAGATGAGAAGCGGACGAGGACACGCTCAAAAGGAATCAGAGGTGAGAGCCTCTTAAAACCTTGAAAAATATATTTTGTCCATTTCAGTGAATTTAATGACTGACAGAGCTTTCATTTCGTTCCTTATATCAGTTCCTCTTGAGCTCGTCGGACAAGAGTACAGGTAAGAGCTTTTATGCTTTTGTAGTGTTACTCATGGTGTTTTTAAAGACCAGAGTTTAATAGGTAAATGAATATAACTAATCAAAACCCCTTGTTTTGCAGCTGCCCTACACCAGGATGTGATGGCTTAGGCCATGTCAGTGGAAAGTATGCACGACACAGAAGGTAGGTAGTAAAAATTCAGTCTTTTGTAGCTGCCAGGAAAAAAAAAGACAAAAAGTGAGTTTTTATTAAACTTTATCATCCATTCCAGTGCATTGGGCTGCCCGTTGGCTAAGAAAAGAAAACTCCAGGAGGCAGAGGAGAATCAGCCAGCCGCCAAAAAGAAGCCCAACCCTCTAAAGTTGGCCATGGATGATGGGTTCAATGCAGATAGTGACACAAACAGTGAAACTGAAACAAAAGATGAGGGAGTGGAGTCAGAAGAGGACACTGCTGATAAAGAGATGGAAGTTAAAGAAAAAACACCTACATCAGAAGCAATGACAGGTGAGTTAATAACCTATTAACTAAAAATGGTTTATTCATTTTAAAGTTAATGCAGTGCCCAAACTTGTCAAGAAACATTAAAAATTATTTACTTCATGATTGCCCTTTTTGTCATTCCCTTAGAAGAAATTTCACAAGTGGATTCAGAAGAGAAAAAAACACCTCTCAGAGAAACATCAAGTCCAGTGCCTGAGAGTGAAATTGAGAAGGAAGAAGCCAATATCGAGGCTACAACCATCCAACAAATCACCATGGATGCTGAGGCAGAGGAAGAGTTACAGGTTGCCGAAGAGATTCAGGCTCGAGAGGAAGAGGTAGAGGAGGAAGCAGAAGAGATTACAGAGGAGGAGAGAGTGACCCAGCAGCTGAAAGAGACCGACGAGCCTGTGACAACAGTCGAGGAAGAAGAGGAGGAGGATGAGGAAGAGGAAGAGGGGGAAGAGGTGACACAATGTTTGAGCCAGAAGAACAACTCGGACCACCAGTACTTCAGTGGAGACTTTGCCAAAATCCAGACCAAAGAGACTGGGGAGACAGAGAAGGACAGTGAAGATGATGATGATGAGGAAGAAGACGAGGAGGAGATCCCATCCCAGGTAGAGCCTTCCTCTCTAATTTCCCCTGTTACCGCTGCTTCAGCTCAGGAATTAGACATGATGACGCATGGCAACATCAATCTAAACCACCCTCTTGGTGAAGAGGAGGAGGAGGAGGATGAAGAAGAAAGAGATGACGCTTCGGATAAAGACTCGCCCACTGTAGTCATCGAGCTGGGTTCAGAGGGAGAGGAAGAGGAAGAAGAGGAAGAGGAAGATGACGGAGAAGAAGAGGAGGCCGATGAAGCAGACGATGACGAGTTGGACAGCATGTCACAGAGATCAGAGGTCACAGATGACTCAGAGACATATGACATGACACGGGGGAACCTGGGACTTCTAGAACAGGCCATTGCACTGAAAGCCAAACAAACCGGCCGCAGTTCTGAAGAGAGCTGCTCTCCTGATCAGCAGTGCTACCACAGCTCAGAGGAGAGGATGAGTAAGACCATGGACATCGCAGCTCGTAGAGCATACTATGGGAAAGGTGACAGGAAATTGCTGCCTACCTCTTATGACCCCAGTTTAATTTAGATAGCATTATCATGCAGGTACAGTGTGTTTGTGTGGAGTTTAATTTGTTTTTGCCTCCTCACTCTTGATCACAGAAGGTTCTAGATCAGAGAAGAAAGAGGTAAAGTGCCCTACTCCGGGATGTGATGGAACAGGTCATGTGACTGGATTATACCCACATCACCGCAGCCTTTCTGGGTGCCCACACAAGGACAGAATCCCTCCAGAGAGTAAGAACTATTATTATAATAGGTGACACACACATATGTAATATATATTAATACAAATGTAAAACACATTTACATTTATATACATTTATTTGTAAAAATGTTATTAAAAATTATAAAATGTCTACATATTTTAAATGAAATGTAAAAATTTATGTATATTATTGACTTTTTTGTTTTAAAATTTATTCGATAAAAAAACACAGTAAAAACACATTTAATCACAATATAAATAACTGCTTTCTATTTTATATGTTTTTTTAAAATATTATTTATCCTTGTGATGGCAAAGCTAAATTTTCAGCAGTCTTTAGTGTCACATGCTACAGAAAACATGCTAATATACTAATCTGGTGCTTAAAAAACATTTTTTTTTTTATTATTATCAATGTTAAAGAGAGCTTGTGCTACTTCATATTTTTGTGTAAACCATGATTTTTATTTCAATATTTTTTGAACAATAGTAGGTTCAAATGAGGAAAAAAAATCTATTATAAATGTCTTTACTGCCACTTTTCGTCATTTGGTCCTGTATTTACTTTTTAGATATAAGTGTTAATTTCTGTAAAACAAAACAACATTATTTGAACAGCAGTAGTCTGTAAGCTAATGTTTTTTTTTTTGGGCACTAGTCTTGGCAATGCATGAGAACGTACTAAAGTGTCCAACACCTGGATGCACTGGGCAGGGACATGTGAACAGCAACCGCAACACACATCGCAGGTACTGCTCCTTAACTACATTAAACCTTTCAGGCATCAATTTCTGTTCACATCAGGTTTCCCTAAAACCATATTTGTTTGTTTTTACATTGTACACTTTTAGTCTCTCTGGCTGCCCCATTGCTGCTGCAGGGAAACACAAAAGCCATGAAAAGCTATCCCAACCGCAGACCTCTGTCAGTGATCCTGTCAGCGGAGGCTCAAACTCTGACAGAGTTCTCAGGTGAGGGTTTTCCTCCTCTTCTCAACATACCCAGCTAGATCTATAACAGAGAAAAGAGCCTGACAGGGAACTATTGTGACTAAACACTCTTTCCTCTATAGGCCGATGTGTTTTGTGAAACAGCTGGACATCCCTCAGTACGGTAGCTACAGGCCCAATGCCATGCCAGCCACTCCTCGTGCCAACCTGGCTAAGGAGCTGGAGAAGTATTCTAAGGTGTCCTTCGACTATGCAAGCTTCGATGTACAGGTGTTCGGCAAGCGCATGCTTGCACCCAAGATGCCCACCAGCGAAACCTCACCTAAAGCCTTCAAATGTAAGCACCTCCTCATTCCCTTTAAAATATCTGCCTAAAATACAACATACATAGATAATGAATTATTGATAGCATACTGAAACACATTTGTTATGATTGCTATAATAATGAACCACCAAACCATTCCCCAAAGCCTCGTCCCCCAGCCACAGCCTATCAGGAGGCTACACCAAAAGCAGCTCCTCTTCCACCTCAAGTGGGTACGATTACACCCATGATGCTGAAGCCGCACACATGGCTGCCACTGCTATTCTCAACCTGTCCACCCGCTGCTGGGAGAGGCCTGAAAACCTCAGCACCAGACAGCCAGATCAGGCCAGCAAAGTGAGTTCCTCTCTGTCTGGAATCTAGTTGAGTTCCATAACACCCATGTTATATATGCTAGATTCTAATTAATGTCTTCTGCAATCTAGGACATGGACATTGAGGTGGATGAGAATGGCACACTGGACCTTAGCATGAAGAAACCCAAGATGGAAGGAGTAAGGTCACCAGACCCATCTTCGTCCTCGTCATCATCTTCTCAACACCATGGCGTCACCTCACCCCATTCCAGCCACACCTACAAACAAGAGGAATGGGAGGGGCCTCTGGACTACACCAAATCAAACCGGCAGAAGGAGGAGGAGCCAGAGGAGGTACAATCTGACATATATTCATATATTCTCACTTCACAGTTAAATCGTGGTTAATGATTAAAAACCTTCATTCTATGAAGTATATTGTCACAGTCTTACACCTGTTTGTTTGTTGTGTCCAGGTTGAGTACACCACACACTCATACGCCTCCTCTGATGGAGACGATGATGATGCCACTCAGGAGAGCATGGAGGACAGGAAGTACCCTGGTGAGGTCACAACCTCCAGCTTCAAAGTCAAATTCCAGCCCAAGGACAGCAAGAAAGAGGTCTTGCTGTAAGTACCTGCTGCAACAACAACAGCCTTATTTAAATACAAAACACATCTGCTAAGCCAATAAAAGAAGTCTGTAAATTTAGTGTCTTGCAAAGGTTAATACATTTCCAGAATGATTCCACAGGATTTAATACTCTCTTTATCTCCCTCCAGATGTCCCACCCCTGGTTGTGATGGCAGTGGGCATATAACTGGGAACTATGCATCACACCGCAGGTATGCCAGAAGCTGAAACAATATTTCAACTCTAAACACAAGCCCTAATTGTGTTTTCTTTTTTTCATTATCTGCTTCCCCTACTGTTGAACTCTAACAGCTTCAGCTCTCTATAGCATATTTTATAGCATAAAATATAGCATGCATTCGGCAACTCATTTACTCATGTCTCTTTGTATGTATATATTTGCTAAAATACATACATAGAAATGAACAAAACATATCTTTTCCATCTTCAATTAAATCTTCCCCCCTCTATTCTTTCTTCCTGGTGTTTTTCTGCTGTTCTTCAGTCTCTCTGGTTGTCCCCTTGCTGATAAAAGTCTTCGGACCCTCATGGCTGCCCACACTGCTGAACTCAAGTATGTCTGTGCTCTATTTTTTCCTCTAATAAATCCTTTACTGACTGCTTTTACTTGACTCTACTGAATACTGCTGTTAATGCAAAGCACTGTTTGCTGTCCCCTTTGCTGGCTATTCTAATACTCTTGAACCAGTAATTGCTTTATATTTTCAATGGCCAAAAATATAATTTTCTTGGACCGTGTCCTAGAGATGCATCAAACCATCTGAGGCACATTAAGCATCCAGGCTGAAGCCCAAATGTTTATTTAGATTTCCAGTGTGATTGTATGTGTGATGTTTGAATTGTATCTTTCTAAAGCAATGCTATGCTAACCTGTCTTTCTCTTTGTGACCTCCAGATGCCCTACCCCAGGTTGTGATGGATCAGGACACATCACTGGAAACTATGCTTCCCATCGAAGGTATGTTAATTAGGAGATATTAAATTGACTACTTTTAAGACGCACTTTTGGATTAGTCAAAAATATTAAATGGTGGATGTAAAAAAAAAAACATCACATTTTCTCCATTGCAGTCTGTCTGGATGTCCACGTGCCAAGAAGGGAGGAATCAAAACCACCCCGACTAAGGATGACAAGGAAGATTCTGAGCTCCTAAAGTAGGTTTTTCTTTTTTTACAAAACAATCTCAAGTTTTGGATTTATTGAGCACAGTCTGTATCTTTAGAGAATGCCAAACCTAACTGCCAGTTCATCACTAACCTCTCTATAGGTGCCCGGTGCCAGGTTGTGACAGTCTGGGGCATATCAGTGGGAAATATGCCACCCACCGCAGTGCCTATGGGTGCCCGCTGGCAGCACGCCGGCAGAAGGAGGGCATGTTAAACGGCGCACCATTCTCCTGGAAGGCCTTCAAGACTGAAGGCCCGACCTGCCCTACGCCAGGATGTGATGGATCAGGACATGCCAACGGCAGCTTCCTCACTCATCGCAGGTACAGACGAGACCTAGAAAAATGTACAGATAAATATCACTATTATTATATTAAATAGTCCTGATAAATGGAAAGCTGTGAGTGAATTAATATGGCTATATATGCTAAATATATAATAAAACTTAAGGGTGCGTCTCAATCAGCTCCCTAACTCCTAAGATCGTGTACACGAGTTCGGTCACTGGTAAGTTCCCTGACTCAATGCACATTAAGACAGTGATCACTCGAATTCCAGTCACATGATTACGTGCAGCGTCAACGGACAACATAGCAGAACGTCATCACTGGAATTAATAAACAACATGCAGGACCAGTATCATTTTCATATTACTTTTTATTCTCTTTAATCACATCGTTCTACTACACTTTTCAGCTGAGTATTAATTCAAAAGGATAATTAAGTGTACATTACCAGTCTAGCATTGTGTGCTTATGATGAAATATTCTAAAAAAACGGTCCGTCTTTTCAAATCTTCTATCATGTGTTGTTATATTTATTGACTTCATTTGTGTGGTTTATGTGTCACGCTTCAGAAATGTGATGTTATTTCCGGTAAGGGAGCATAGTAAGCGACGATGCTCCCTAGTTTTTGCAGTGCATTGTGGGATTTTTCAGGGAGCGAACGTTCCAGTGCACTGGAAGGATATGGCAATTGAGACGGCCCTAAAATGGCTTACTCCCTGATCAGTGCCCTTACTACTGAACGAGGGAGCTTATTAGAAATCCATGTTTTTGGCTTTCTGGGGTTACCGACGGATGGTGTAATAAAAACAATAAATCTAAGACAATTTTTTTGATATCTCATAATCATAATGTGTTTCTACAGTCTATCGGGTTGCCCTAGAGCTTCAGCTAACAAGAAGAGAGCCAGGTTCCCAGGAGATGATTATATCAGCAAGAAATTCAGGGCAAGTGATGGTAAGATCAAATATAATTTGCTTAACTTCTTTCGTCCTCATTATGTTCATTTTGGGCTCTTCATTAACATGCATTGTTTTTCTATATCTTCAGTTCTTGACAATGATGAAGACATAAAACAGCTGAACAAAGAGATTAATGAACTGAATGAGTCAAACTGTGAGATGGAAGCAGACATGGCCAACCTCCATACACAGGTCTGCTTTTATTAAATACATATATACACTATTATTAAAAAGTTTGAGGTTGGTACGTTTTTTTTTTAATGTCTTTAAAAGAAGTAACCAAAACTGCATTTATCTGATCAAGCATATTTTCATCATACAGCAGAAACAGTAATATTGTGAAATATTTTTGTATACATATTTATATTTAAATGATAATTTATTCCTGTGATCACAAAGTTGAATTTTTTGCAGGCTTTACTACATGATATTTTTGTGGAAACTGTGATAATTTTTTCAGCTTTATTTGATTAATAGAAAGCTCAAAAGAACAGCATTTATTTTATTTTTTGTTTTTTTAATAATGTAAAATTAAATGGTGTTTACTGTCACTCTTGATCAATTTATTACATCCTTGGCAAAAATTTATTTCCCCAAAAAGTGTGTTTTTTCACAAGGTTTTGAGGCTCCCATTGTTCATCATTGAAAATCCAGTAATTAAAAAACATCTGATTTTTGGTGACTTCTTTCCATAAGAAATATAATGATAATATTTACAGTACTTTAAATACAATATTACAAATGACTGTATAAGATAGAATACACAGCTTGACCTCACAGCTGTTGTTTATTCATGCAATTCTATCCCTCAATAGATCTCATCCATGGAGAAGAACCTCAAGAGCATGGAGGAAGAGAATAAACTCATAGAGGAGAAGAATGAGGCTCTGTTCATGGAACTGTCAGGCCTGAGCCAGGCTCTTATCCGCAGCCTTGCCAACATCCGTCTACCACAGATGGTCAGTTTCATTTGCTATCTACCTTTTATGACTACGCCCAACAAGCATCTCCCATATACTTTTATGTTGCTTGCTTTTAACAAAGTGTAATCTGTTGTTTACCACAGCAAGAGCCCATCACTGAGCAGAATTTCGACGCCTACGTGGACACCCTGACCCACATGTTCACCGATAAGGAGTGTTATCAGAACCCAGAGAACCGAGCCCTACTCGAGTCGATCAACCAGGCTGTCAAAGGCATTGAGGTGTGAGAAGAGGAGCGGCAGCTGCAAGACACTGTGGGTTAAATAACCAGACTAACAACATAAAAATACTGTTTAAGGACATTCAGGTTTTGTGTGTGGCGCCCTCCGTAAACGCGGAACGTCAAGAGACCCGTGGAAGTCAGAGAAAAGGACCAAATTCCAATTCCAAATTATGCTGCTTAGCAATTTTGCTGAGATACAAGATCCTTTGCCTCTTAAACCAAGCTGGCTCTTCTTGTTTTGGGTATCTTTTGGAGCAAACCATTTGTTACTGTTTTCTAGAGCAACTCTCACCGACACTGATCTGCCTTTTTACTTCCCTCAGTGCATGGAGGTTGCCGTGAACAATAAGTCGTGAGATTGTCGTGTGTCTGTGGAGGAGAGTCTATGTGTGTATGCGTAATGAGTGTTTTATGTGTAACGTCCGAAGGTGAATTCACAATTAATGACCTCCCTTGACAAAATATGATTAGTATGCAGCACTGCTACATTTGATCCCTGTATGATAATGTTGTCTCATGTTTGGTGCAAATGCTCTCCTGTTCCATTCAGTAATATTTATCGTATTTGAGAACATAGATATTGCACTTCCATGAATAGTTTGTAGTTCCATCGTCATGTTATTGTTGTAATTATTGTAATTATTATTATTATTATTATTATGGCTATTTAAATTGGGTCCTTGAAAAGTAAGTTTAATTTATTATTTATTCATGTTAAGGGTTATGTTGTTTATTTATTAATCAGTGTCTATTTATGGACTTAATTTATTTCACAAAGCAAAATTCTATACACAGCTTTTAAACAGTTAGAGACGTAGAGACGTTAAAGAGTAGAGACGTTGCCCTCTGCATTGTGAAAGAGGCAATATTTTAAGAATATCGACAGCAAATTGTTTTATAAACCTTCCTATTTATTTTAAAGACAGAGATTTATAATCTCTTTTTTAAGTGCAAATATTTTCTACCTAACAACTTTTATATTGTTTTTTAATATTCGTCTTTATTTAATGAGTTCTGTTTTCCATAAAAGTATTTTGACACCCTCCAGAGTGAAGTGGGTTGAACAGATATGATGTATTTATTGTTATTTATTTAGTATTTAAGAACAAATTGAATGGAGATCTTGTTGCATATTTATTTTGTAAATGTCTCTGTGTTAGTGGTTGCTGCATATGGATAGTCTTTGCCCATGTTGTTGATAAAATAAATGGGAATTCTATCACCTACAACACAAGAGTATGTCATATTTAATGCTGATGGTTTCTGTTGAGTTATTATGACTGCATATTTACAAGCTTGTATTTGCCTTTGATCCAACAGTGATATTTTGTGAGACTTTGGTCAGTCCCAATCATTTTGGATTCTCTGACATTTATTAGAGCAAAGATAAAATACGAAGCAAACACTCTCTCAGTAGGATACTTGGCTGACATCTGCTGGATACAAAATTATTCGGTCACGATTTCTGTGAAAACATAAGGGATGTATTTGTTTTTTGTCAAGATTAATATTAAGACCAATATTGATACAATTGATAATAAACCCCAATTTTTTTTTTTTAACAACATGTTGAAAGTGTGCATAGAGATTATTTCCTGTAGAGTTGAAATGGTCAAATTTTAAGCGTCCAGAGCTAGCTGTCACTTCATTTAAAAGTTATATATTTATTTTACTGTCTATATGTCACTGAAAAACAATAATAGGCTATTTAACGCCAGGCTCCTCTGTGACAACTTACCCCATATGGTATGACATCATGCCATGCTACTGGTCAATAATCTTTTCTTTTGTGCAGTAACGGTGAAAATGTTCAATCTAGGCCCTGTATCTCTAAAATATATGCGCCCATTGAATAATTAAACAGAAATAACCACCTTGAGATTTACTAACAAGTAAAAATGTGTTGTTTCCGTTTTGTCCTGTCCCTATCAACACCAGAGACTGCTGTGTTTATCAATTTGTCATAAAATAATGTAGTGTAGGACCCATGTGCTCCCTGGCCCATATTTTGTGTTTGTGTCCGTGACGTCACAGAGTCAGCTGGGCAATGTTTACATCCAGCGCTGCTCGCCGTGAACGTTTATGGGAAGAAACCGAGAGAAAGAAACAACGGGAGATAGTTAACCGAATGGACAGCCTCAACAGACCATAATCAGGTTGTTTTAGTGTATCAGACGATTCAGCTCGGTCGACTGTGAAGTCGTCGGGGTGTTTCCCGTGACGAGTTTTTATCCAAAACACCTCCATCCCGATATTTCCCGTCATTGTCTTCATTTGCGTCTACTTTTTGCAGGTAAGCGCATTATATGAGTCGTGCTCGTTGCTATCTAGTACAATTTTGGCGTGATAATAGAGTGGTAAACTCTTAGTTAGTGCATTTTCACTGAGACAAACCAGTAGTTTAGCGTGCAGAACGAACGGCAGGTCGTGAGGATTAAAAATAAAGGGTTGATGTATGTTATTTCATATTTAACTGTTTGAGTAACTACCCGGATGTTCAACAAAACACTGCACAATATGCGTTTGTTAGCGAATGGCGCAGCTGCATTTGAGCGCGCAGTGATTGGTGGGAACATTCCTCACATCTGCAGTTTCTACACAGCGTCTCTGGGGAAGCTTTAACTTTCCAACAGCGCAGCCCAGCGCCACCATCCGTTAACTGGACAAAAATGCTGTTTTGTGAGGCCCAAAACATGTGCAGTAGCCCTAAAATTATTTGGACACTTAAAAACATACGTATGTCATTGCATTAGATAGGGAAATATGAAATACAGTGGCATTTTGAAGAATAGAACTCTAGCACACTTAAGCAAAATGCTCCTTAAAACAAAGCTTATGAACTTGTGAACTAAATTTTCAGATTGATTACAGAATGCATTCTGCTTGGACAAAGTTAAATACCCGTATGTAAAAGCAGATATGGAATCCTTCATCGTTTAGAGAAGTGGTTCTCAACAGGTCTGAAGTGTTGTCTGGGACAGCAATGCTTAATGGATTATGTGCATTTTATACAAAAATTTACCACAGATTATTATATATTATATATCAACCTCAGTTTAATTTGTATGTTTAATTACTGGCTGCCAAGAGCAGGGAACAACCAAAATTCAGTAGAAATTCAGCCAAACATTTGTGGGCTGTAGGTAGTATTTAAATAATAATAATAATTTAATACTTTTATTATATATATTAAGAAAATATGCATTTAATTGATTATAAAGGACAGAAAAAGTTTTTTCTATTTTTTCTATTTATTTCTATTTGACATAATGCTATTATTTTGAACCTTCTATTCATAAAAAAGTTAGAAAAATAAAAAATAAATAAAAAATAAAAGAATAGTACAGTTGTTTTAGCATTATTATAGTACACTGATAATAATGAAAGCTAAAAGTCATCTTAAATTGTAAAAAAAAAAAATATATTTTATAATATATATATATATATATATATATATATTTGTAATGATATTTAATTGTTGGTTTACTGTATTTTATAAAACAATTACAGACCCCACTTTAGAATATCAGTGTGAAAGAAATTAAAGAAGCTTTTTTTGTAAATAAGTTAATAATTTAGCATATTATTTAGTCTACTCACGGTAATATTCATGGTAATATTAATAAATTTCAGTTTTCTTTGTTACTCAGTCCTGGTACTGTGTTGGGATGATCAGTTCAGATCCACTGTTCATGCAAGAAACCAATGAAAGTGGTTGTTTATCAGTTAAACATTTTTAAAGGCCCAAATCAACATGAAGTATGTTTCTAGTTTTTCATCTTTAAGTGCATACTTGCATGTTTTATTTATTTCCTTCTCTCCTGTTTTGCCCCTAACAGAGTTAAAATGGGAGGTGCAGTCAGCGCTGGGGAGGACAATGATGAGCTAATTGACAACCTGAAGGAGGCCCAGTACATTCGCTCAGATCTGGTTGAACATGCCTTCAGAGCCATTGATCGTGCTGACTACTATCTGGAAGAATTCCGCGACAGTGCCTACAAGGATCTGGCCTGGAGACACGGTAACATCCACCTCTCTGCGCCCTGTATCTACTCTGAGGTGATGGAGGCTCTAGACCTGCAGCCTGGCTTGTCCTTTCTTAACCTGGGCAGTGGCACAGGCTACCTCAGCACCATGGTGGGACTTATACTGGGTGAGTTCATAGAGAATATGAAGGCTTTCATTTTGCTCTGGCAACATTTACTTCCCATGTCGTTCGAAACCTGTATTCTTTCTTCTGGGGAACACAAAGTTATTTCGAAGAATGGTAGCTAAACAGCTTCCATTCTTGTTGACTTCCATTGTTTTTTTTTTTACCATTCTTCAAAATATCTTCTTTTGTGTTCAAGAAAAAAAAAAAAGAATAATACAGCTTCGGAGCAACATAAGGGTGAGTAAATGATTACAGAGGTTGTTTTTAATTGCATTTGAGTTATTAACATTGAACCCTGTTGTTTCTCTCAAAAGTGTATTTTCTTTACATGCCATAATATGTGATTACTGAATCTTTCTGACATATTTCCAGGACCATTCGGTGTGAATCATGGTGTGGAATTACATGATGATGTTATAGAATATGCTTATCAGAAGCTGGACTTCTTCATCAAGACAAATGATAGTTTTGACAGGTGTAGTAACTTTTGGATGTTTAGTTTTATAAAATAATTAATTCCCTTGTTTAAAGTGTAATGTGCAAAAATTAAGCGACTGACATTGTTAATATTTTTGGCTTAGGTTTGAGTTCTGTGAGCCTTCCTTTGTGGTGGGCAACTGTCTGGAGATTGCCCCAGAAAGCAGGCAGTATGACAGGGTTTACTGTGGTGCAGGAGTCCAGAGAGAACATGAAGATTACATGAAGAAGCTGTTGAAGGTTGGCGGCATCTTAGTACTGCCTCTGGAAGAAAAGGTGAATAATTGAAAGGCAAAGCAATTTAACAGTACGTCTGGTTTCAGGTAAATGAAATTTATATATGTCTATGCATTTCTTATTTGTTGTAGCTCACCAAAATTACTCGGACAGGATATAACACATGGGAGACGAGAAAGATAATTGCTGTTTCCTTCGCACCACTTGTGCTCCCTAAACACAGAGAAAATGGCAAACCGAGAGCAGTGTCTCTACGTAAGTCACCTGCTGTATTTTATATTGTTTTATTAAATTTGATCAACGTAGCCTTTTCTTTATTTTGGTATATTAAATTAGACAAATTCAAAATATATGCAATTTCACTTCTATTGGACATTTGAACAGCACTGCACACTACGGTTTAAAAGTATATTTATAAAAAAAAAAGTCTAACAAACAAAAAATGTCAGAAAAAACTTAGTAAAACAGTAAAAATCTTACCAGACATTTAGAGTGTATTGAGTATAATGATAATAGGATTAAAAAAATGCAGTCAAAAACCCCCATGTTTTATGCTGTCCAGCTGCCATGTTCGAGGTGCGGAGTCTTCAGGATCTGGCCCGCATCTCCATCCGTCACATTCTAAAGAAATCCGGGTCTGGATCCTTGCCGCTACCACGGAGAACTGGACTGAAGCGAAGAAGTGACCTTAAACAGAGACGAGAGCACCGTGACACCCCACTTCTGACCAATAGTTATTTGTTCATGAGTCGCTTGATTCCCGGACCCATGGACAACAACAACAACCAGTCATCCACAGACAATGAGGATGAAGATGAAGACTGCAGAAGGGTTTGTGAACAACTAGAAGAGAAAGAAGAAAATGAGAGAAGGAATGAGGGCAGTGTTTTGGTGATAGAGACTCCAGTAAACCTCTTAAGAGAGAGGATCCTTAGCTTGCCTTTGCCAGAGCCTCTCAAGATGTATCTTCTTTATTACAGAGAGAAGTAGACTTCTCCTTCCAGTGAATAGTGTATTGTAAACTACGCACATCTACCTAGCACTGTTACATCAAGAATTCACTTTTTGCATTATCCTGATAACCTTTCTCATAGAATTTCATCACTCTTTGTTCTGCCAAGTCAGGTGGCAGAGATACTTAATTTTATTTATCTATAAAGGA
>JAUMHE010000039.1:1652021-1668173 GCA_032359235.1 Enteromius mattozi | reverse complement strand
TTCTCATAGAATTTCATCACTCTTTGTTCTGCCAAGTCAGGTGGCAGAGATACTTAATTTTATTTATCTATAAAGGATTTTGGTTTAATGCTGGATCTGGATTCATGGTCTAGAATGCTAAGTATTAATCATGGAATCAAGAAGCAGTGAAAACTGATTTATTAATCTACGTTTCATGTTATTTGTGCAGTGACATTGTCAGACTGACATTAGGAGCTAACAATTTACTAAATCATAAATGCAGTGTATTCTCACTTGTTTTGTGAGTTATGTAACATCTAGTTTCAGTTCATAGATTTACTATGAAAAGTGAAAATCAAAATATTCTTCTGTTGTATTGATTTGTAAAAAACCAAAAAAAACCCCAAAAAAAGTCTAATTGTGTGCTGAATTTCACTTATTATTGTGTGAAAATATAATGGCACGTTTAAAAATGTGATCGTCCAACATAATTTGTGTTGTACAATTACAGGGATTTCAAGATGAGACTGATTATCTGAGATGTTTGGCCAATTTGAAATATTGGGTTTGTACCATTTTCAGGGCCTTTGCATTTGCTATATAGAAGTATAAAAGGTATAGTCTATAGTGGTGTAACAAGTTATAAAATAGTGCTCTGAATTGTGGTAATGCTCTGATGTGCAGTTTGTCCAGTGATGTAAAATGCACTAATTGAAAAAAAAAATCTGTTTTAAATTATACATTTACATAATCTATATCATGACCAAAATCCTTCCACTTTAAAATGATCAGATATTATTTTCATTATGTAAATGAAAGTGTGCATGTGGCATACAATTAACAATGAGGTGCCAAATGTAGCAAAGACTAGAGGGTCCAATCACTGACTTGTGAATCAATTTACAGGTTTTGGAGAACACAAACCAAAGTATTATGTATGTATTTTAAAACAAACTCAGACCGTTGTCTCTGCAACCATTTAATGTAAAATTAAATAAAGTCTAAACACTGATAAACATTGGACTCATATGAGAGACAGATTAACTGCATAATTTAGATTTTTGAAAGTGCGGACCATACTTTATGCATTATTATGAGGGCTGAAGACAATAAATACTCCCTAAATGGGTGACATTAAAAGAAATATCTGCACATGCTGTGGAAACAAAGACAATGATTCCAACGTATCACTGTGATGATACAATGATACCTTTTTTCCCCCAAACACAACTTTGGCCCACTTTACCCTCAGTTAAAAAAGATCAAGTAGAGAAAATACGCTCACTTTCAGCTTTATTAGATTTGAATACTGTGCTTAACCGCCAAGTACAGACTGGACTTCACTTTGGATAAGAAAATAAAAATGGAAACAAAAAGAAGAGTGAAAGCACTTACAAAATAACAAAAATGTATTTTCTTATTTAATGATTAAAAAAATAATCTTTGCAAGACAGTACACACAAAATTCTCCTAAAGCTCTCTTCACTGAGAGGAATTCAAGAGAAGAAAACAAACAGGAACGCCACCGTTTTCACACTGAACTGATGACTGGTGTCAAGAAGATGAGGTAAATGTTTTGTTGGGGGAAAAAAAAGGCACAATTTACAATGTTATAATACCAATAATAATAATAACAACAATATCATTATTATTGTAATCATAATAATAATAATAATAATAATAATAATAATAACACCATAACAGCAATAGAAAAAATATGCAACAAAAATACAGACTGAATTTTTTATCTTACAAGTTATCTTCCAGCCCTATTGTATTGCCTGGCCCATCAAAAAAACAAAAACAAAACAATCGTCCCACTTAAACAATGCAGTGTCCTGCCTCATTCTTTGCTCAAAAGAGTTCAAGACTTTCAGTGGTATCCAACCACAGGCAAAGGGCTAGAATTGTCTGGAGTGGTCAAAGCATTTACTCTGACCAACCGGCTCAGTTTGAAGGAGCTGCAACAAACTATCTGACAACCAGACATGACACACACAGTTTTGAGGGGCCAATGCAATCGTCATGGCAGAAAGCACCACAGCCCTGACACATGATCATAGCCTTTAGTCGGCAGGAACACTTGAGAGCCACTTCTTCTGCAGCACTGTCCGTGAATGCCTGAATGCTAAGCGTAGCGTTCTGGCCTCCACTGTTGCTGACACTCACGCGTGGCCTTAGCTGCAGCACACCATCGGCTAAACTGCGAGAGAACCCACTACCGTCCACCACGGACACATTAGCTGTGTAACTGAAGCTGGCTGAGGACCCTCCGTTGCCGCCACTCTGCTGTAGTTTTGGTAGCTTGCCATATAGCTGGAAAGGGAGACTGGAGGCCGATGAGGAAGGGGAGGAGGAAACGGGAGAAGCGGAGGTGTCTGCTTGGCGGGCATATGGATTTTTGACTTGTTCCTTCTTGGCCATTCTAACAAGAGACATTTCCATATTTAGCAGTCCTTCCATAGCTCCACCACCTCCATGAAAATTGTCCAGGGGCTCCTTTTTGGTTATTACAACAGAAGTATTGCCACTGTTTGGAGCAGGCGAGTTTTTGGTCAGAGCTTGTTGGCACGAAGGGCGTGAGGAGACTTCATTTTTTACTGTAGCTACAGGAGATAGCTGTTGCTGATAGGTCTGATGCTGAGGTGGTTGGTGTTTGCTCGGGCGCCAGTTAATCTTAACAGTAGGTACAACCTCCGATGGACAAAGGTCGCCATGTGGAGGTGAGGGAGCATCAGGTGTGGTTCTGCACACAGACTGGGAGAGATTGTTAGGATGCTGCTGAAAGCCAGCTGGCCTCTCTGGCGTTTCACCCCTTGGAGGAAGAGGTCCAGGGTGCTCTTTAATGACAGCTGATTCATAAATTGGAGCATTCTGAGAGTTCACATCCATTGAGGTTCTAGCAGAGGAGTTTGAAGGGAGGGATGTTATGACAGGTACTGCTCCAGGGGGCACTGCACCTCCGGGTTGTTGAGAAGTGAACTGAACGGATCTTGGGCTAGTTTCCTCAAACAAGCATGCCATTCGAGATGGATTAGAAAGCGTTGGTGAGGAACCAAAGTTCCGACCAGGCCCAGGAGAAACACGGGTAGATGGGGCTTTGTGCTGGAAGTCAGATCCACCAGTTTCCATAGGTCCTCCTGACTCAGACGGGCCTCTAAAACGTGGTCCCAGATTTCTCGGAGGTTGTCGACTGGTTGAGTTAACAGCAGGGGCACCTGGAAGTCTGTTAATTTCCAGCTTGCTGACTGAGTGAGGCTGGGGTAAGACCTTCTCTAAGGGTAGGCTACCTTGAAGAAGCTGGGTGACAAGAGGGTTGTTGGCCTCTACAGAGGAAACTGCTCGAGATGAACCTTGGGCTCTTCTGCCAACGGGAGGAACTGCAGAATTCTTTAAAGCAAAATCTTCTCCAGGTCCTCTGCCGAGAGGTTTGGTGTCATCCTCTGCTGAGACAAACAGCTTCACTCCATTGCCATTGTCATTCAGTCGTAGATTTCTACTTTGGTCCCTCTCTGCCTGTGTCAGGTAAGCTTGCGCTTGGGCTTGTGAGGGCGCAGTGGCAATCTGGTCCTGAGCATGGTTTATAGCATGGCTATGAATTGGATGCTGCTTGTGGGGATGAATGATGGGCTGGTTCGACACACCATTAGGGAAGCGAGCCTGAATGACAGTTTGAGTATGGTTGGGGTTAGATGTATGGGCTTGTATGACTGGTTGCTGGTGCTGAGGAGGATTCAACATTGAAGTGAGTCGACTTGAGGTCTGAATGACAGGTTGATTCTGCAACTTTGTATTCTGAGCTCGCACGTTACTATCCATCTGGGTTCCATGCCAGTCCAGTGTTTCATCCTCTTGAGTTTCATTTTCAAAGTCAGATGCTGTCTCTGTAGAATCACTGTGTGCTCCAGTGTCTTCCTCGCCATTACTTGGTAGACAAGACAGAGAGGCTGATTCATATTTGCCATCAGCATCACTTCCTCCATTCCTAAGCTCTTGTATCATCTCCTCTCTCATGGAATGCTCTTCACTACTTTCTACCCATCCATTTCGCACTGTAACAAGTGTCTCTTTGGGCATTTTCAAGTCTGAGCCATGCTGGATAACTCCAGTTGTCCCTGGGTGATGCTCATCACTATTCTTTTCACCTTCCCAGGGTTGAGAAGAAGCTGCCAAGGTTCTGATGACATCCACACCCTGGGCACCAAATCTTGGCAGCGAGTCTGGTATAGAGGTGGGCACTAAAGAAATGGCATCATTAGATGCTGAGGTGCAAACGGGGGTATTTGTTCTGCTTTCACTTGACTCTGCCTCCTCACCTCTCCCCTCTTGGTGACTGCAAAAAGACTCTGGTTCACTTGGTGTAGGCACTGGGGTGTCTAAGGTCTGCTCTGAGGCTTTATCACTTGGGCATGCAGTCACCTCTTCCACTCCACAAATCTCCTCCACCTGATCCTGGGAAGCAGGGCTGTCAGTTGCAGGTGGCGATAGCGTGAGTGTTTTCGGAGACTCAGATGGTGGTAGAGATGGGTTTGAAGACACAGAGGAAGGAGATGGTTCGGTCAGTGGGGTAGAGGTTTGAGGCCTGTCTGTTGAGTCTACACTGGACAGCTGTAGTTGTGCTCCAGACGAATGAGAGCTCGCAGGCGATTCCTGCTCCTCCAAATCAACTCTTCCTCCTCGTCTTCCTCCTCCTCCTCCTCCTGGTTCAACGGGACCTGGGTGCTCTCTCGAACGCCTCCCGCTGGAGCGATCCGGTATCCCAGTACCACCCCCCGGGCCGCTCCCCCCAGGCCCTCCCCCATCCCCAGAGGCTGCAACAGCAGCAGCGGCTTCCCGCTGGGCACGGGCTTGCTGTGCACGGGCCTTGATGTCCGCCAGGGTGCGCGCCCCTGTCCCAGAGCGCCGCGACCCTTCATTGGGGGGCACGATGCGGGGACAGATTTGGTACGTTGGCGGCCCCTTGACCCAGGGCGGTTTGATCCGGGAGAGCTGTATCTAGTGGAATGGGCAGAAGAGAAACACTCATATGAGTTGTGGTTTACATAAAGACAGTTTTTAACTACAACAAGGTTGTACAAAAGACTAATCTGGAAAAAATAACGTGACCAACATACCCGGATTGGCGGGACCTTGGGCTCCTCTGTTGTAGGTTGTGGCTTTTCTGAGTGCACACAGTCAACTGTGTTACGAAAGGACTGACGCTCATCCAGCCGCGCCCTTTTCTCGGGAAAGCTGGTGAAGGCCTGGGACTCGTCTGGCCTTCTCTTTTGCTCCTTGAGCTGAATTGCAGGACTTGCTGTGGCAGGGCTGGCAGCGGGGCTGCTCTCTCGGCTGCTTGCACCAGTGCCCGCTGTACCTGTGGTAATGACCGAAGCCCCATCATCCAGCGGGTCGGTGGCAACAGCAGCAGTGGAGGAGGAGGACGACGAAGAGGAATCTGAGCTTGCAGCAAAAGTCTGTCTTTCTGAGGCAGAGGAGGGAGAAGAAGAGGGTGATGATGATGATGACGTTGAAGAGGAGGATGAGGAAGGAGAGGAAGTGGATGCAACAGCTGGTTCAGGTATTTCAGGCAACAGGCGTGTAGAGGCTTCTGGTTCATCGCAGGTTGAGCTTGTAGAAGCTGGAGGAGGTGTGGCTACAGGAGCAGGAGAGGGGACTGCCTCTGCAGAAAGGTTTTCTTCTGGAGCTTCTAGTCCGAGGTCTGTTTGAAGGACCACCTCTCCCTGAACTGCTGTTGCTTCTGGGACTGGGGATGCAACCGATGGTTCAACATCTGGAGTTGCAGTGCTTTCTGTTGTCTCTGCTGAAGCTACAGCCACCGTTGTAGTTTTGCAAAGTGTTCGCCGAGCTCTTCGTCTGAGGTCAGCCCTTGAACGCCGTCTGATGCGGCCTTCCCTCCGTCTTCTTCCAACACTTCGCCTCTTGGGTGTAGCCACTGTAGCAGAATCAGAGTCAAGAACTGCACTGGCAACATCTCCAGCATCACTCATTGTGAGCTTTAATGCCTCTTCTCTTGTCAACCCAGACCTAAAGAAATAAAATGGGGGAAAAAATTAAATCAACATCATTATTCTAGGAATTAAACTGTTTATTAAGAATATTGTAAAAAGGCCATCAAACCTTTGCCCATGGTACTCCTCAAAAAATTTCTCCTTCCATGCTTCAACTTTCTTCTCCTTTTCCATCTCTTGCCTGAAGCGAACCTGCATCTCATGTGTGAACTCACCTTCAAGAGAGTAAAAATATTTAGAGAGTAAACTTAATATTTCATAATATGCAGTTTCTGTCATTTCTTTACATATATTACAGAACAATACTACTAGACGTACCCTCAGCAAGACGCTCTTTCCAGCTCTGGGATGCATGAGTGAAGAACTCGTTATTGAGGGCAGAGCTGCTTAGCCGAGCAAGGCCATCAGGGCCAACCTACAAATTAAAAGAAGTCAAAAATTTGGTAAGAGGAAGAGAAATAAATACATACAAATATAACTGTAGCAAGTGAAAATTTAAAAAGAAATATACCTGTCTGTCCACCTCTGGTAAAAGCTGGAGTAGTTGCTGCTGGGAATGAGGAGGAAAAGCAGCAAAGGTGCGTGTATTGATGAGAGCACGAATGTTGGTGTTGACTAGAATGGAGCCTGGAGTCTCAAAATCCACCTCCACTCCCCCTCGATTCCTTTTCATGGGACCTGCAAAATATAGTCTTACATTGAGTGTACATAAGATCATTGCTTAATGAAACCTTGCACGACAGGAACATATGTAATATGTTTAGAGCAGACTCGGGTCTACATTAACAAAACTGATCTAAATAATCTGATAAAATCTAAATATTCAGAGGGTGTAATGGCAGAAATAATAAAGCAATAGTAATATTAGTTTAATTCCTCCTGAGCTATTGATTAATCCACACAGCTTTTACATTATCATCTGAACATTACTTCAGCCAGTGCTGAAATTAATAAACCATAGCATAATGCACACTACAAAACATCTTCAATGAAAATAGATGTGTAGACATGACAGTCTCTAACTAAGCTGGTCTGACAGAATAAAACAAAGAACAAAAACACACACAAAAAAAAACAAACAAACCTGACAAAGACAAACCTTGGTTGGTACTCTGCAATAGACTAAAGTTTTGACCAGTATTAGAGGTGTTAGGTCAAAACACATTGTTACACACTTTGAGAAATCAGCATGACAAGGTACACATAGCAACCTATGTCCTTCATTTAATAAGATCAAGGGAAAAATACACATACACCCTTTTTTGCATGCAACCATCCATTGCAAATAATAAATGACAAAACTAAAACCAATTGAATAATGGGTTATTTGTTTATTTTCCCTACTCCATCCAAATGCCTTAATTGCTGGTTAGAAATAATGAAGATTGGGACATAGTTTGTCATTAGATTGGCTCAAACTTGTTAGCTATTCACTCCCTGTGTGTAATACCTGGAAAGGAGTTATTAAATTACTGATGTTCTATGGAAAGTGGTAAGCAATGGGCTTAGGGGTAGTTATTAATACATGGGGGTCCTTGGTTTTCATCCTCTGTACCTGAACGAAGACCACGTATGCTCTTGAAGTGCTGGGTGCGTTTCCAGCCCAGCTCGGAGCGGGTACGGAGAGTGGGGCCTGGACCCCCCCTAGAGCCTTCCCTGCGCCTCCCCGCTGCTCCTGAGGGTAAAGGTGGGGGGAGGATGGAGGCTGGTGAGACTCTCTGAGAACGAATGAGTGTGGGCAGGGCAGCTGAGGCATGAAGGCTAGTGGCACTAAAGAGGCCAAAGTGACAGGCAAAGATTTGGCATGTGCGTAAAACACGAAAAGTCAAAGGGACGGATATCCCAAGGCACAGAGACAAAGAGGAAGAGGGGTGAATGGATATCTCTAAGGCGCAAATGCAAAGCAGATATCCAAGGGGAACAGAGCAGGGCAGACAAGACAAACCAGAAACACTGCTTTTACACTGAGGGGTATTGACGTTAAAGTGACACACACGTCAGTGGCTTCTAGAAAAGATGCTGCTTTTAGTGCAAAGTTAACCAAGAAATAGAGGCGGCGGCTGTCAACAGGAGGGAACTGTGGGAAAACTGGCCTTGAGGAGACTGCACTATAAATGATTAGAGAGTGTCAGTGCGTAAAATTACAAACACTGTCAGGCCACTCAGATAAAGAGCATCCACAGTCAGAGGGAGCAGGTATACAAAACCACTGCAGAGTGGGGGGAAAACAGAAAGAAGGGGGAGAAAAAAAGTGAAAAAGAAAAAGAGCCATTGTAACCTGATGGGACGTGTTCACCGTTGACCTTGAGAGGGGTGAGCACTACACGGGGCATCATCACAGCTTTCTTCCTCTGTCTCCCTGACTGTAAGAGAGATGGGAGAAATAATCATGAGCACATACACACAGGTCCTCCACAGACATGGAAAATAATAGCATGCTCATAGAGGAGAACTAAAATGGAAATGCATATGCCTGGTAAAAGTTGAGAATGTTAGGATTTTACCAATAAAATATTAAGATTAATGCAGGTACGAAGAAAAGGACATGGTGCAAGTATCCTGGGGATGACAGTATTCAGCTCATTCTCTATGGGAGCTGAGTGGCTGGAAGAGGATTGCGAGACTGACAAGCAGTGTGAGCGTCTAAGTTCAACATTAAGCAAATGAGAAGGGAAAAGCGTGAAAGCAGTTTCAAAATCTGCTGATTGGTGCCAGAGTTTCTTGTGGATTCAGTGCTTAAATCACAAAATATTTTTACTGCATTTACTGTAAATGATCAACTATGCAAATTATATGTTTAGAACATGATGATATTCAAATCAAGAAATCCCCGACCTGGAATTGAAACAATAGTGCAAAAGGTCTTAGTCATGACTAATGTTGTCAGTGTTATCTGTGGGGTTTTCTTGATTTGACTCACGCCGTCAACTTTCGGAACTTCACTAATGACTCATTTTCATGATGTCATGCATTCAACTGCCTTCAGGCATAGCTGGTGATCTGAGGAGGAGTTGAGTGTTGTGCATAAGAATGATGGTGAGATGGAAATCCATTCTTGGAGGCACCTGCATGTAAAAATTAGTTATGAAGGGAATGGTTCAGTCCAAAGGTGAAGTTAGGCACTGCTGGTACCTGTGAGGAGCGACTGAGTCTTGTCTGTGGTTCTGTGGAGCAAGAGGCACTGGAGGAAGTCTCATCCACAGAAGCTGGAACAAAGAGGAAACAAGCAGAAAATCCATCAACAATATTACTGCAGCAAATCACATTTTAATCCTGTTCATGTTAATCTGATAGAGAGAAAAGAAAAAATAAAATAGTTATAATTTCTTCACTTTATAATTTTTGTAAAATACTAGTGTTTCTAATTTCAGCAGCTCATTAAAAAGATTACGTTAAATATACACTTTTACAACAATCTATAGCACATAAGTACCATAGAGTAAAATAATCCATCAATAGTGTAGGAGCAGTAATTCATTGTCATTTCCTACATGTTATTTATTAACAGGTAAACATTTAGGTTTTCTTTGTAATGTATTGTAGGTTGATGGTTTAGTATTGATGCATTTGCCCTCATATGCTTCACCTCAATAAAATGCACAAAAAATGATCAATATTGTTTTTTATTGCAAGTACGAGTGCTTGTAAATGAGTTTCCCCACTATCTATCCTCTCGGTAGCTACTGAGTGTTGCTAATGATAAGCAATCACTTGTCATAAACATGCAATATTCATTAATTATAAATTGCTCTGAACTCATGGGCCAGTAAAACATGCAAAGATGATTTTTATTTACTAAAAATCACAGTCTCTAAAGTTCACTCATCACATTAGGCTGTACTGCAATTCCGGTCTATCTGTCCAGCCAATTTAACACCTTTTTTCAAAAAGATCATTAAGAATTATACCATTCAAAATACATGATTTCGATCAAACTAAGTTTTAAAGCATTTTTAGAACCTACTAGAACCCAGATCGAATATCAGCCATTTTACTGACCGAGCAGATTCTTAGAAGACAAAATATTTATCATTGCATACTTTTTCCCCCACATGCCATTTATAATTAATAATGATTCAAGTTACATTTTGCAAAAGGTGGTAAATATGCATGTATTCCATTCCATAAACTTTCTAATCCAGTGGAAGAAAGATAATTCAAAAAAAATACTGGCACCCAATTCAGGGGTAAAAATAATTCCCTTATAATGTTTATGGCATCTAGGCTTAGTAATCTTTTTAAAATGCTCAGTTATGGTAAATGTATATTTTAAAAGAAAAGAATAGATACTGCTGATGTCTAGAAGCTTTAACATTTGAAATACCATCCTTCCACATCTATAAAGAACAGAAGGAATCAGATTTTCACACAAATTCAGAAAATAGAGCAAATGTGAAATACATTGTCATTTCCAGGCATAATTTTGCATGTATTCTCCTTCACGCAACACAAATACATGTTCTAAACCACTCTCATCTAGGTCACTGCTGGATGTGTCATGTGCCGCAGTATCCATGGCAACACACACATCCAAAGCAAAAAAGAAATCAATGTCTCTCAAGCACTACATGCTTCTTAAGCTCAGGGTATTTAATGCTCATCACCATTTGGAATCAAAGCTTTTCTTAAAATGAAAAGATGGGGCCTCTACTTTTCAGCTCTTTTATACGCTTCTTTAATTTATAAGCCTGTTCCACTTACTGGAAAAGAGGCTGAATGAATCAATTCTGGAAAAAAAAAAAATGAAAAGAATGAATAGTCCACACACCATCATTTTCACCACTAGCAGCAGCCGTTTCTGTGGAGTCACAACTCTCCTGCTCTGCTCCTTCAACTGTTGATGTGGTGGATGCTGTTGGAGTGCCAGTCCCATCTCCAGACTCGTTTGCAGTCGGGCTCTTTGTCCACTGAAGTGCATTTTTCTGTGGGCATCATATAGTGGGAACATGTAGACACAGGATATGTAGCTCTTTCTATGCAGGTTTGGCATCATAAACCAGTTGCAAAATCAGAGTGAAAAGTGTAAAGCACTGAAAAGGAAGACAGGGGGATATATAGACTCTCTACCTTTAGGGTAAACAAACTCATCCTTCCAGGAAGCTTGAAGAAAATACTGTTCTTCACTCTGTCTCCTCTGACCTGAGAGTGAAGCATGGTGACCAGGCAGGCTAGTGGAGCTGTGCCACTGAGGAAGGATGAAAAGTAGGGAAGAAATGTCTAAGTGCTCAGGAAAGTAAGACTAAACTGACTTAAAAAGGTAAAAATACAATATACAGATAATTAAATTTATCTTACCTTCTATTTTGGGGTGAGAAATGTTTGAGAAAAAGAGAGAAATACAAAACAGAATTTTAAAGATGCTCAAATAGAGGCAGCAAAAATGTACTCAAATAGAAACAAATCTCAAACAAAGATATTTCTTCTCAAACAGAAGCATTAATATATGACAGTTTATACTAGACCTCATTTCTTTCAGCCCCTTTGTTTGGATGACATGCAGAATCTGTTTGGGCGTCATTGGGGCATCAGAAAAGTTCTCCAGAACCTGCAAAAGGTCAAACAAAATCACATTAAATCAACAACTATTCAATTTAGTGTACAGTCAAATCACTTCTAACTCATTCATGTTAGGGATAGGAAGACTACATGTTTTCAAATTTGTCTGGTTGGTGGGTTGCATGAACAATTAATTGATTAAAAAGCAATTGTAATGGCATGTCCAACTGCATCTATATCTATCTGTGAGGGTTTTACGGTGAAAAACAGTTAAAGTACAGCACACTCTCTGCTTGCCAATTAGTGCCACAGCAGTTCATACTCATTTTAAGACCATGTCAGTTTTAACAGAAACACCCAGCTTTCTTCTGTTATGTTCATATTACACAGGTTCTGCACAATGTACAAAGCATAAAATCGACCTGCAGCCATCACACACAGTTGAGTAGTTCCAGGCATATATGACAGGCTTTTAGCCTATATGACTAGCAAAAACATAGGAAACAAATTGTGGGATGGGAGTTGGATTATTACAAAACTAAACATTTCCCTCTCCATTTATACAGAAAAAATAATATCCTCCTAGTCCTGGTGCACGAGAGCATGTAACCTTTTGCTTGTATGGTGGTTAAAATGGGAAGCACTGCTCCCCGCTGTGCTCAGCTAAGTCTTGAACCAAGGACACTGGAACAGGAAATGGAACAGCACAAGCTATAATAGAAATGTGCACTAAATTCTAAAATACCAGGTGCACTTCCTGCAAGGAAGCAGGCAAGAAAAACGTCAAGCTGTGAGAACTTCAACCAAACTACTAGGCCAACGACAAGACAAACTTCCCAGTTATTTGTAACAGTCCTGACTCCTGACAAAGCACAACATTTCAAGTGTACAAAATGGGATTGAAAGGAGCAGTACATTTAAGCATTGCTTCTGGAGAGTCATGCATTGTGGCAGACTGGTTTTTATTCTTCTCACCCCAGCCATTTCATGGTGATATCTGATACCATCATAATTCAGAGAACAGACAACACTACTAACATTTCTGCTTTTAAATATATGTGGTTTGGTATTCTTAAAGCCATGATCAAATTGAAGTTGCATCTTCATTGCTTCCATATTTGGGATGTGCATCATTTTGTTTTCAGATTAGGATATTTTGAATAAACCAAACATTTCCTGATTCCTATTGAATTCAATAGTATGGGAAATATATAAGTTCTGTTCGACCGAAGAAATTCATACAGGTTTGGAACAATTCAAGGGGGTGTGAATTACAATTTTTTTTATTTTTGGGGGAACTGTTCCTTTAAGCAGTAGGCAAATATTTTCTGAGAACTACCAAAGACTAACAAAAAAAAAAAAAAAAAAAAAACTGAACCAAGCATAAAATTATCTTTTTAAAGACCTTACAAAGAACAATTCATCGTGTGGATTTCATGAATAAATATCCAACAGACTGGGCAAGGGGTTAAATTTACAAACAAAACTTGTGCTGGATGAAAAGGCTCTGATCCTCATTAAAGTCTGTGATGTTCCCTTGTTGCCACAGACATCCAAACCATTTGTAGAGGATGCAATATTTAAACAACCACAAAAAACAAACCGCAGCTTCACTCACTTCCAGAATCAGGACTAATGAAAACCAAATTTTCTCTCTCAAAAATAGGTCGTTTTTAACACACCAAGAATGGCTATACACCGTTACCATCAACTTAAACAAGGAACCATCGAGAAGGGCCAGAAACACTAAATAGGTGGCCTGCTTCACATTTCCTATTGCTTCCAAGTGTATCACCAAGATGATCTGATATACACTGGCCTTGAGCCCAAGCATCTGGTTGCATCTTACTCCCAAAGCTGCCATTTCACACCGCTGCTTTTGTTTCAAAGTCATTATATAATGCTGCAATGCTCTTTGAAGTTTTATGATCATTCACACAACTGAATCATCTAAAATACCAGATCTTTAATTAATGAACTCTGCGTTCACATATCAAGTATTCCGTTTATTTGCTTGTAAGCGTTTCCTTTTGCCCGCATCTCCCTGAGAGCCTGTCCTATTACTACAGAAGAGGACCCGGTAGGCGACTATCCTTCCTGGTATACAGACATGCTCATACCTGCTTCCCAAAGCTCAATCACTGAGTGAGATGCCTGCAAAAGCGCACAGTCTGTAATGTATTTGTTTGGTATGAGTTGGCTTGATGATTTTCTAGGATCTCGACCACAGACAATACATTAAATAAACATTCATGAGACCAGAAGTGACATTACTTAGACATGCATAGTTTTATGAATTATAGCTTCTAAACTGAGACATGCATAATTTATTACTATGCTGTGTTATATGCATATAAGCAGCGGTTTCTCCAGTACATGAGATCCCCACCCAAAACGGCACCCCTTGAGTTTCAAGATCTACTTTCACTAGATAGCAGAGTCTGTAGCTCATCCAACCTTTCTTGTTCTTGATCTCAAACTAGCCATCAGTTACACTACAAAAATGACTGAATTCAAACACAGTCTGGGGCTGTTAGGTTGGATCAAATTCAAGAATGAGAACTGCCTAGACCACCTAGAAATGCAGACAAAGACCTGACATACATAACCGACTATAACCACCTAAGATTTCCTTTTTTTTTTCGACAAAGCAAAAACAAGTAGATTAAATTAACTGCACAGGCTCATTTTGTCCGAGACACTGCATCTAAGGTCTAAAACATTCTCACACTATACAGGTCTGTTTCTACTAAAGCTTTTTATAGCAATACTAAGATTAATGTCTCGTGTCAGACATCTGAAGAGATTAGTTTTTGTGTGAAACAACACTTAATGTGACATTTTTCATTTAATCTACACCAAATGCAACAAAGAAACTAGGATGATGCAGATCATCTAAGAAAAACATCTTCCGGAGAATATAAACCACAGGCTGTAGAAATTACATTTAATACGCAACAATATATGCATGACAGACCAATTTTACCCACCCTTGGACCACCACAGTGGAGAATAAAGGAGAAACCCTACTATCATAATAGCAGACCTGTTAAGTCTTCCCACATTAGTCGTCAACAATATGTGTTTTGATCCAGATGTGAATCATTAAAAAGGCTTTTGACCCTAATAGTAATTTTATTTATTCAGTATCCAAAACTGACAAAGAAGATCAATGGCATATGAGCTGCATAAAAAGATACAAATATGGCCTACTATAATTTTAACAGTCACTGCTTAAAACAAACAAGTGGTACAAATGAGCATTTACGACACACTTTAGTTAAAAATTGTCTTTAATGAGGGACAAATATCCCACAATGGGTATTTTCATCACTATACTCAGCTCGCTAAAAGAAGCCCTGCAAACAAAGGGTCAAACAGGCAGAGCAGCTAATACGCTAGGCTACCAGCAAGGGCTCTTTCATTCAAATGGGACACGAGAAACTAGAAATGTAACACTTATGTTGACATGGTAAGTACAGGGACCGTGGATTAAGAGCCATGTAAACACAAAGGTAAAAGCCGGGTTGTGAAACATACTGCCTACAAACAGCAGCGGCGTCTGCATGTGTCCAACCCGACAACAGCTCGAGCCCAGCGCGACACAGCTTTGTTCGCGGCTCCCGTACAACACCCCTAACCCCACGCACAGGGATTAAACCGCTACAATTCACTTAAAACGGTTAATATATTACCATACGAGCTGCCTCGGCCCACGTGCGCTCCTTCTTTCTCTTCTGTTTGTCCTTCATTTCCTCGGCGTTGTCGCGCGGGTGCGGATTTCTGCAGCGGATATGAAACGTGTGCGTGATATACGGCAAGCCCGCTAGCGTGCTAGGCTAGCTGCAACACCAAACGGGTCTTTGATTCCCTTTCGCCCCAAGTACTTGCGTAGTCGCTCTGTTCAAACACGCACGCGTTTCCGTAGAACGGCTTGCCAAAAAAAATCTGTCGGTTGTTGCAGGAGCGGCGTTCCAGAGAGTTTTTTGTAACGTCTCGCTGGTTAAACGGAGGTAAACAGAAACAGGGCGAAGAACAGGCGAGCCCCAGCAGCCTTTGGCATACTGCAGGAAATCCTCGGTTTGGAATGCAAGACGAGGAGAACACAACAATGAGGTCAAAGGTCAAACACACTGCAGGAATGCAACACAAAAACAATTCTCCCCATCCCCCTCTTCTTCAGTAGATCCTACAGCCGCGGCTCATCTGACGCATCTGACGGGATGAGGCCACGCCCATTGTTATGTGCGGCGAGATCAAACGTGATTCATATTAGGCAGCACGACACTTACACAAAAATAATACAATTATTGCTTTCTGCGCTTTGTAAATTTTCTCTGTGAATTTTTTACTGCACAAAACAATCTCACACTTATCAAAGCATTATTTAAAGTACAGAGAGCAAAGAAACACTGCATGTAAATATACCTACATGCAAATGAAAATACAATACATGGTTCCGTGAACGAAATTGATATTAATCACTTTTGACAACATTTGAATATGCAGTGTGATTAAATAACAGCTGTATTTGCACGTTTCACATACTTCCTTTTATGGAGTTTTGACATAGAATCATCTTTTTGGGTGGGACTTAAAACCTGTATCCAGGGACCGAAATTAAGTTTTTGACACACCGGCCAACTTGGCCGGTGGATTAAAAAATCTACCGGCCAAGCTTATT
>JAUMHE010000039.1:1619092-1645003 GCA_032359235.1 Enteromius mattozi | reverse complement strand
TGGTTCATCATGTGACTTTCTCATCACCACCTGCATTTGGTGCTTATCAGTGTATTTCAAAGGTACAAAACAGATTTAAGTACTTTAATAGGTTGATATATTAACATTATATCAGTAAATGAAGATGGAGTATAGCACAGAAGTCGTTTGATCCGCTTTTATGCTCCTTTTATTGTTTTTCTTTTATATTCCCAATCACTTTCAATGTAAAGAAGAAAAACAGCCAGGAATACATTTCCTTTAGTATTCTAAAGAATGAGGAAAGTCATATGGATGCGGGTGAACTATTCCTTTAAGTTTCTTGTAGCGTGGGTTAAACGGTTTAACCCACTTTCCATATTTTGACACAGTCGACTCATTGTGTTTGTCTGCTCAGCGTTTGTTGTGAGCATTTGAAGCTGTTCAAAAAGCATGAGAACCATTTCCCCAGGGAGCAAAGCTTTGTGCATAAATATTTAGCACAAATGGAAATAAAACAAAACGCCACACGCCTCATAATGCTATTCATGCAAACCAGCCTCTGATTCACATTCAGAAGTCTAATATTACCGCGTCGTGTTTACGAATCGCTTGCTCTCTCAGATCTCAAATGCTGATAGATCCAGAAACTTCAGCACGCTGGAAAACATCAGCTGTTTTCAGATAACCCCTGACCTTTGACCCCCACAGGAGGCACTGGCCGTCCTTTTGCCTTTCTATTAGCTTCCGTAATGAAACCCAGAATTCCATGAATAATGGCCCGCTATGGCTGATGGAGACACAGATTCATTATTCAGCACGCCGGTAGGGTTTGGGATCAGGGATCAGGAGGAGGTAGAGGAGAGAATGGGATCTCAGACAGGGTGAGGGTGTGAATGGAGAATGAGGAGGCACAATTCCCCCGTACTTCAAAGTTTTTTTTTCAGTGGGTTGAAGGGGAATTATCTCTCAATACCCGTGATATTTTTGACAAGTAATGGCATACCGAAGCCCTTTTCTCTTCATATTTAAGAGATAAACTCGCTTCAAAGCTTTCATGAATGTTTCTGTAATTGTTATATTAGACACCAACAATCCCTCCCTTCAGGCAGCTAATCTCTCGTTTAAACTTTCTATCCTTTTGACTCCAGCATGTAAGAGCCTCTCCTCAATTTGGTCTCACTGTTTGAGAGTCATCTACTATCCTTCATAGACGCAAATAACCGAGCTCTGTGGAGTCCCAGAGGTCCCCGTTCTTTGTGTTAGCAGCTCATGCATCACCAGCCCTCTCTGACAGAGAGAAATATGCCATTTATTTTTGTTTCACCCTGATAGAGGAAGACACAGAGCAGAAGAAAGGGGGGGGGGGGTGAACTGCCTGTTGCATTGTCAGGGTTGTTCGTGAATCATGATTCAGTCCGCAGAACTCTGGCCAGGCTTCAGGCCCGAAGTCACTTTGTCAGACAGCAGGACTTAATGGGCTATTACGGTACCCTTACATGGTGACACGGAGAGACTCTTAGTAATGATAGCTCTATACGCTCTGAGCCTGCTCAGCCTGAGGGCTGATTTGGGTTCGGATGTGTAAAAGCACTTTTAGACAGCGTATGTTCGTCTTGTCTAGATACCACCTTCGCCTTCTGTCTGCTAATGATGTAATAGATCAGCAATCAACAGTCACTCTCTCTCTCTACTTGTCTTGCACACAAGTGGGTAAGTAGTCAGTCACCTTGGATTAACCTGAAGTAAAGTGTCTAACTCGTAGACACAGTGGTGGTATAGTTCATGGATCAACTTTGGGGGTTAGATCCCTCAACCTTGCATTGAATGAAATGTATAAAAGGAATAGAGCACCATCATCTGCTGATTTTAAATCTCACAATCTCTTTCTTTTCACACCAGGTTTGATGTCATAGGTTCTTGTGGGAAGCCTGTCAAATTTGTCATTAAATTGAATCAGAACTGCGAGTTACAGAGAAGGGGAGGGGTTTTATTGAATAACGTTAACGTGTTTTTTTAACATCACCAGTCCCCATTGTTTATTATTATGCAATATATCTATTTTGTGTTCCCCAGAAACAACAAAAACAAATTTAAACAGGTTTGGAAAAGCATGAGGGTAATGATTGTAATTCTGGGAATTTTAAACCACTAACCACACTGCATAGACACACATACTTCAGTGGGTCACCGCTGTCCTGTATGAGTCGAGAGCACTGGGTTGTTCAGTATTCCATAGATGCTCGTCATATGTGAGAGTATGCCGGGGTTTTAGTGTGTAGAGGAGCAGAGGAGCATGAGGCCTTTGCCACCCCACCATCCCATTACCTCAGCCTGCTCCGGCAGGGCTTTAACCTTGGCAGGCAGGCTGGAGGAGAGAGGGTAATTCTAACCTTAAAAACCTGCTGATTAAAGCTAGTTTTGTGGAATTCGATTCCACTTAATGCCTTTGGCCCTGAGCCCAGAGGCCTGGCATTAACATCAACAGACACTGTGTCTTCTGCCTGAGAGACGTGCACACACACACACACACACACATTTGTTGTACTGTCACAGGCATGAGTGTGGGTTGTACGCACACTATTCCTCCTCCTTATCTCTCTTTCCCTCTCTCTCACTGTATGCAGTGATATTGGACAGCCTTAGTTGTACAATATTTCCTCTGTGTTATTGTTGTGTTTATGATATTGATGTATGGCCCTGTTTACTTGTCCAGCTCGAGTAATTAATTCCCCCTTTCGGGGTCTGTGTATAAACTGGTTTTGTTTATTTGCAATGTGCAAGGTATTTTTAGAAACCAAATTACCATAAGGCATTCTTTTTGGTGCGAGCGGTATTGTTCGGTGATCGCAGTCTCCTTAGCTTTATTTTGTTTTATACAGCTGAAGTTTGAAATGCCGCAGCAGAGGTGGCTAAACTCAATAAGATGATTCTGTTTACTAGAGATGATTCTGCTAATGTGGTACTAGTATGATGCTAGCAGGACCGTGCATGATTCAGAATTGAATTGAGAATTCTTTCATTCAAATTCAGTTCAGTCTAAAAAAAATTTAACTCAGATTTGCATCTGAATTGTTCAATTGTTCATCATTTACTGTACTCATCTTCATGTAAAAACAAATCACCATGACTTATTTTACTATAATTCGAATGATAGATTGACCAAAAATTGTGTAAAAGTATACAATCAAAAAAGTTTTAGAGGAATGACAAAGTTTATAATTTATATACAACACTTTATATTAATAAATTAACTTTCCATAGGGCACAATTTTGGACATGGCCTTACATGCACAATGTATTGTGTTAATTTATATGAAGATAAGTAATTTACTGGAAAGGAGACATATTTGTGTCTTAGCCTCAGGCTCAATTCACAACCCTTAGGCAGGTATACTTATACAGTATATGCCTGATTGATAATACAAATCTTGATCTGCTTAATGAAACAGCGACTCTGTAGTAGATCTGCTGGCACAAGATTTCATAACCAGGACATACTTATAAGGGTTTGCAGGTCATGTACGCACAAACACGTAGTTATCCAGATCCGTTCAGTATTGCTGAAAGAAGAGTAAGGCATGACAAATGTACATGTTCAAGTGATTGGTAATAGATTTGTCTTGATTATCTACAAGGTCTCGGCTCACTATATCACTCTACGAGGTAATTCATCAAGTTGTCGCCAATGCGCTCTCAAATTGTATGATTGAGTATTCCCAACTGGATTCACTGTCTGATAAATTATTCCTTGTATAGCAAGTGCTAAGACAAAACTCTATCAAGGTTAGCGTGGGATTCGGTATAGCTGCCATACCAGACTAGACAAACACTCTGCAGTGTCTGGTTTCCCTCAGAGGCTTATGGGCCTCAATCAGGGTAGGCATGATATTTAATTTGACACAAATGAAAATGAGGCTGAGGTATAGAATGTGAGTCTGCTTAATAAGGCAAGACACTACAGGCAAAATGTATTAAGTAATATAAACAGATTTCCGACATCCACAATGTAAAAAAACTTCAACTCTAATGTTAACAAAATGAAAAACGTTTTTTTTCCCAGTGCTCACGTTTCAGTTCTGGGAATGTTTGAAATATAGTGGCTGAATTTCATATTTAACCACAACATTTCAGAAGTGTCTTAATGTCTTAATTTGATTAATAATTTCTTTTTAAAAAAAGTACTGCGTTTTCGAATAGTTAAAATGTTTACCCTATTCTTTTGTATTGCCTTGCTTAGATTGCGCTATTGAATACTGTGCAGTATATTGAATGGACTGTATGTCTTTTCCTCACAGCCTCATTTTTATCCGCATCACATTAAACAGCATCTACCCTGATGAGGTTCATTGAAAGCATCCAGTATCACAACCACACACATCGTCACATCATAAAACAGCAAATTGGCACCATACTTAAGATGCCATGGTCTGATTAAGAGTGCCTTCACACATCATTATGGCCTAATGAGGGAGTCTCACATCTTCGGCAGGTTGGACACCTTGCCGTCATTGCCTACCCGGCTGCTTTGATTGATGGCTCAGTGTAACACCTGCTATGACGACATGCACAATTAGTGTGTCCTAATCACAGCTCCACTGTCTGACCATGTAACATCTGACCAAAGTGTTCATCCCCTCTGTTGACCATAACTGACACCATGGGCACATAGACCCTGGTCATTTTCAAAGTGTTATAAGTGTTATAAGAAATCACTAGTTACAATCTGTTTATCATTTTAAGAAGTTTCCAGTTTTGTAATGAGGTTTTAAAAAGTTTAGTTAGAGGAATTTAATAGCAAATAAACTAGATGTCCTTGAGCAGAACCATGTTCTGCTTAGTATTTTCAGTAATTATTATTTTTGGACAGAAAGAAATTCTGATCAGCACACATTTTTCACTGTGGTCAATTCATCTCATGCGGTCCAGTAAAGGCTGTTGAGCATTTTTATTTTAAAAATAAAAAACTTGGGTTTGCAATACAGTTTTATAGAGATCACTTAATTAAGCAAGCATCACAATTTTTAGACCAATTGACAGACTGACCCCACTATTTTTTATTCCAAATGGCCCATTTCACAACAAAATCTCATCTATGGCCTGTTTTAGATGTGCATTGAGAACAGTTTGTAATTTGTAGTCTTGCTGTTGCTTCAAATGATGAGTAAGTCAGATTGAGAAATGGAGAGAAGTCCTGCATGATTGTGGGAATATAATTATGCCTTAATTGCTTGCCATTTGATGTGCTGTCATTTGTCACAGCCCACAGACAGCAAATAATGGCTTCTGTCATTGTCAGTTTGTCACATTGCCACGAAGCCTTGAGAGAGAATCAGCAAAGAGCTGAATGATATTTGTCCTGAATTACTGATAAGCTAGTCTGCATTAAAGGTTTATGGTTTTCTCATTTGCTTTGTTGTGCGTGTTATATCAAATGTCTTGGGAGGATGCGAACTGGTCAGTCTACCTGTTTCTAGTTTGTTTGTGTGTCAATGTATTTTATAATTTACATATATAACCTAATGACAGAAGACCAATAGGGGCTGCCTGGGGCTGATATATTTGCTATCTAATCCACACAGTGGGAAGAAGAGTAAAAAATAAAAAAAAAATAAAAAATATAGTAGAAAAATGTAAAATATATATAATATATAGGAAAAAAATGTTGAAAAAATATGTTTTTTTATTTTGGATTCTAGTATCAAATCATTAGCTTTGCATCATGAGTCGAGCCTTCCTGTTTTGCATGGCAAAAAAAGTTCCCAAATCACTCCAAATCATTTAGATTTGAGGTTCAGTCACTGTCAGAAAGCAGCTGCCTGTGTAGGCAACAGACAGAATGCTAGATTTTGTAACAAAGCTATATTGTTGTGTAAGCTCTGACAGTATGTGTGTAGCCGATGGACGGTTTACATTGATTCCCGTATCAGCTCTGACAGGTGCTACAGTCTGACACGGCCCAGGCGTCTTGTTTATGCCTGCTGAACACTTTGTGTATTTCTTAAACTGAGTAAACAGAAGCTGCCTGGGGCTAATTTATTCACTCTCCAGTCCGAACAGTGGGATGAACAGTAAGGAACCGCACACACCTGTCAATACTGTGGAACAGACGCTCACAGCGCTCTGCCTGGTACATACAGCAGACATGCACATACAGACATTATCTGTCAGATGGAGATGGAGATGGAGAAATGTGTTCTTGTACGTTTGGATCCAGAGCTGGATGGGAGCTCAGCGTAGAAAAGCAGTGGCGTTTGATGGACTTTTGAAATGCTTCCCTTGGCTGCTCTGAGATGCCACCCATGGTAGAAAGCTTTGCAGATATCTCCTCTGTCTGCCCCTCTCAGATTAGCAGAGGAGAAAGATGGAACCGGTGAGAGACTCTGGACCTCAATGCTCTGCTGACTATAGTGTTTGTTTGCTCATGAGTGTCTGAGTGCATTGACATGGTCAGGGAATCTGTGTTAGCACAAAAACACACTCTTGTTTGTTTTATGCTGCTGCTAGTGATGGAAAGAAAGAGAAAGACAGACTTTGGCTGAATGTTCTGAATGGAATACTGTTTTACTACTAAGTAAATACTGTGCAGTTCACTGTACATAATGTATTTTTACCTTCTATAGTATATGACTGTCACATGACCTCACTACATTGCATGTTTAATTTAGCAATTTGTGTACCGTTATCATAAAAAAAAAAGCATTTTTAACAGATTTTTTAAAATCCATTTTTGTGGGGAGGAAAATATTTGCACTATATACAGTACACTAACAAGTTTGGAACAATAAGATGTATTAATGTTTTTAAAAGAAGTCACTCATGTTTATTTATTTAACCACAAAAATACAGTAAAAACAGGAATATAAGGAGTACAATTTAAAATAGCTGTTTTATATGAAAGGAAAAGAAAGAACGTGACATGTGGCCAGGTATGGTTTCCCATACTAGGAATTTGTGCTCTGCGTTTTACCCAACAGCAGTGTGTGTGCATAATCCTTCACATAGGATTCACATAATCCTTCAGAAATATGCTAATTTGTTGCTCATTTCTTATTTTTATCAGTGTTGAAACTGGTGTTGTCCTGATCATAATCTTCCTGACCCCAATCTTTTGAATGCTAATGGTATCTTAACTTAACAATCTGATCAAATAAGTAATTAAAAAGATGTTAAAATTGTGGCTGATATAAATCTGTTTATAGTTTATTCATCAATCATCATACAATACATGGAAGTTTGCATTTTGGGATACATTGTTCTGCGCAGTATTCTCTGTGTGTACTGTTCCTTTTGGTAAATGTCGTAGGTCATCTGGGGATTCTGTGCATATAGAAAATTGGCACACTGTGAACAGTGTACACTGGGTAATAGACATCCATATTATTGGTTAGTATGGACCCATAGCATGTTGTATATTGATTTTGAAATCTTTAGTATAGTTGCAAACTGTGTTTTTGTTATGCTTAATCAAAAACAGTGATACTATCTTAAAAAAATGGTTTTGTAGACGCAATCCTACTGACCAGATGAGAGAGAGTTTCTCCTGCAGAGATTTGTTTTCTCTCAAGGTTTTGTCATCCTCCTATCTATACCATGTTAGGAACTGTCAAGGCTCTGATCTTTTGTAGAGCTCTTCTGAAATGCTATTGTGAAGAGTTCTACAGAAATACCTGTACCTTGAATTGAACCACACAGTAGCTTTCATTTGCACACTTTGCGATTTTAACTTTGGTTTAGTCTCGCACAGCCAACAATGAACACATTCCTAATCGTTTTCCACATTAGCTTGTCATTGCAGTATAACGGTGCCCTTAAACTCCCTTAGAACTTCAAAAAAATCCATTATTTCATAGTGCATGGTGTGTGTGTGTGTGTATGTATCTGCAGGCATGTGTGTACACGTGTGCATACATCCATGCAAGTGTGTTTGAATGCACCAAGACTGCTTTGTTTTCCAATTCTCAGCAGGTAAATAAATATTCCCTGTGTGCATTGTAGAGGAGCCGTAACCATAGAAATGGATATTTGATTTATTCCAGAAAGAGCCAAGCTCTTTGGCTTGAGTGCTTGCAAACAATATGTTTGGGTGGAAAGCCAGCACCCAGCAACAGCTCAGCATCACAGATGTCTTCTCAAAATCACATGACTCATTCCATCCCTGGCAGACCTCTTGAGTGTCCTGTCCGTTCCCTGGCCACATGGGCGAGTGTCATTCCTCAACCTATATGTTCATTTCATACATACAGGTTATATATATAAAAATATATGAATATAAATAAAATATAAAAAAAGGTATTTTCTAGGTTTTTATTGTTGTATTTAAAGGAGACCTGTTGAAGCGTCTGATAAAGTATAACATTTTTTATTGAAGTCTGACACAGTCATAGAGACAGACCCTCATACACCCTACCATAAGCTTAGCCATTGTGTTCTCTACTAACCTTGTGTTTCTGTGTGTGTTTCTTTCCCCAGTGTCTGTACGGCTGTTACGTCCACTCCTCCATCATCCCCACGTTCCACCGTAGGTGCTACTGGCTTTTACAGGTAAGACTGTTGGGAACTCAGCTACCTATTGTTATTTTTTGTAGACCATCATATATTTTCTTCTTCCTCTTTTCATTTGGAGCTAAGCAGCACACCTTCAAGTGTAATTCAGCTGTAATGGAGACAGGCAGGGAGATTAAACGTAACCCCTCAGCCTGCTGAAGCCTGAGCTCACTGACTGATCAAAGCTAACCTCGAAACTACTGCCCAGCACAGGGAGAGTTCCAGGAAGGAATCGCATGCAGATGAAGCCTTTAAAAGAGCAAAGAAGATAGATATTAATGCTTTTAGGACATATACTAGGGATGGATTTAAAAGCGACCACCAAACACTTGCACAACATTTTAAAAATGTTTGGATTTAATAATCTGGATTAGTATTACATTTTTAATAAAAAGTTAGCACAAACAATATGGATCCAATCACTAGCCAAAGATCTTAAACCCTAAACTTAAACAATCCGACTTAGCAGTCACTAACTGATGTTAAAAACACTGTTTTTTAGGGGTCACTGTGATACAAAATGTGCTTAATTGGAAAAGCATTAGTAATTCGGCAGCACCAGGTTTTGAAAAGACTAAAATAAAAGCCTGTGAAGCAACATTTCTATTTTCTCAGAAATATTATTCTCAGTCTGTTTCTCAGTATTCTCTAAGCTGACTCATGTTCTGCTTCACTGCTGCTTCAGGTGCTCAGTTTCTGTGTCCAGGATAGAGCAGGTTGTTCCAGCATGACTTTTTCTTACACATATGGTATCAGTCTCCAGGGCTTGGCAATATTATTGATCTATCCACGACATAACTAGAGATGTTTCTGCATCTGTAAAGGGATCTCTGTCACTGACTAGCCTAACTTTGTTGCGATCAGATTCAAAATGGTCAAAACACGATCTACATGCATGATCTATATATTTGATCTATATTTTGATCTATATTGTTTCTGATGCTTCTGTTTATGACGATCATCTTTTTTTTTCAAATCCAATAGACCCAAGAAGTCCCATAACACGTTCAGGACATGCACTAGGGAGTTCCTTACCGTAATCCCCATAAAACAGGGATTGATGTAAAAACTCATCTTTATCAGGGAAGCGTTGTAACCCAGTTGACGAGATATCTCTTCAATGGCGGGAGTTGATAATAAAGTTCCTTGAGCACCAAATCAGCAAAATATTTCTGAAGGATCATGTGACACTGAATACTGAAGAAATGGCTGCTAAAAAAATCAGCTTTGAATTCACAGGAACAGATAAAATTTTAAAATCAATTCAAATAGAAAAGTTATTTTAAATTGTGACCATGTTTCACAATATTACTATTTTTTTAACAAATAAATGCATCCTTGGTGAGCATATAGGAAATTATTTCAAAAAGATTTTTAAAATCTCACCAACCCCAAACCTTTGAGCATAAAGTATAAGTGTTGAAGACATTTTTACATGTGAGTGGGCCTCTGTTCTGCCACCTAAGCCAGATTAAGATCCTAATGTGGACCAGACCTTTTGTTTTTTTGTTTTTGTTAAAATTCTGTCTATGCAACACTTTTGTCCCAGAGTGCAGATTCACAAAGGTTGCATGGCTGCTATGAACGCACTCTAACTCAATCCAAGCACAGTCAAGCCTCAAACGATGACACAAAACTACATTTTCAGGGAATGTGATCACAGAGAGAGAGTGAAAGAAGAGAGAAGCATACAGAGAGCAAAGAGACTGCAAGTGTGGCTGTCTTTTTATCTGGTCCAGATCTTCTTTATTGAGAAAAGTCTCAGTAATAAGACAGGGGAGGAGAGGAGGTAATGAGAAAAGAAGCCTATGAGGAATCTCGGCACTCCTTCCCTCTAAAACACTTTTCCCTCAGATAGCGCCTCATTCTTCCAGGCGTGTCTCGGTGGTATTGCGGAGCTCTGCTCTTCTCGCTCTGCATAACGGCAGAGATCTGCTGAGGGGACGTATTATCACCGTTTACCCAGAATGCTCTGCACCTCGTTGGCCCTTCTGAAAAGTTCTCACTCACGCAGAATAGACTGTCTGAGAGAGGGAATGACTGTTTAGAGATTCGAGGTGTTAAGGGTATATTATCTCTCTCTCTTTTTCTCACACACACACACACATACACACTCCCTCTGTGACTGTCCCAGTCCCACACTTGATTGATTTAATCACTCCACGTCTCATTCTCTTGTTTAGTGCTAATCGAATGTAATTCCTCAGCTCTCCTTCTTCATCTAATCCTACATTACATGGCTGAGGTGTGGCGGCCAGGGACGCAGACCCCGGATATCATTATTATATTAATACGACTGAATGTGAAGCCACACTTCATTTGTCTTCCAGGCTGGCAGATCTTTAGAAAGTGGTCAATAGCCTTTGCCGAGACCTCTTTATTGTGCAAGAGGAGAACTCTGCTATGTTGGGGAATGAAATGACTCATAAGACAGAATATTGTCCAGATTAATCAAGAAACTGGCAGCAAACCTGCAACCGCCTCCACCCCCATGTCTCTCTCTCTGTTTATCTCTCTCCCCGTTTCTGTCTTCCTCCTTCCCTCCCGAGCCTTCTCCCCATGATTGATGGCAAGGTATGGCTTCTCCGTTGAGGATCCGGATGAGTTGGACCATGTATTCCAGTATACATCTCCCCGTCCCACTTCACATACATGCTCATTAAAATAAACAAGCATGCTCATATAGAAGGAGAGATGGATGCTCTCTTTTTCTCTTCACGATCTGTCTTACACACACCGCCTGTCAAACCCACTAAATTTGGCATAGAGCGCCGGCATGTCAGGAGCTGTCCGTGGTGCTGAAAACTTGTTAAACTGTGATCAGTTATTCAGATGCTCCAAAAGAGGTGCTTGCTTTCGTTTCAAAGCTTCGTGGCGTGCTTTGAAATCACACTGTTACCTAAATGTCGACCCTGGCATGCAGGCATCATGCTTTAAAGATCAATATTACATTTCCATTTTCTGACCTATCTGATAAGCTAAACCCCCTCAACTCTTCATCTTCTCTTTATTTGTTTGTGGCCTCTAGGCTGGTGTAAATTAGCCCGAGGCATGAGGCAGACTCTTCTTTTTTGTCCAGACAGGCACTGCTCTGCATTTATTTATTCATAGCCAGTTGTTTGTGTAGCCACACTAAATGTGTGCTTGGCGCGCCCCTGACCGCACACTTCCAGGGTCCAGAGTAATGTATATTTAACGTTGCTTACGCTCCCAGACAGAGTCATTTATGAGACGAAGCTTCATTAGACTATTTTAAAGGATGGGGACATTAATACTGCCTGTGTTTGCTTGTGTTCGTTATTGGCGGATTGTTTAGGGTGCTGAATACACAAAAGAGAAATGATGGCGTATTGATTTCAGGGCTGTGGGATTAATGTCTGTTATGAGGTGCCGATGTGGTAAGTTGAAAGTTTATGCTGTCGCATGGATCAGCGGCTGAGTATTGATTGAGAAGTCTTAGGACCCGTGGCTTGAGGCTACTGTAAGAGAACGGTTGAATAGGAGTTTGACTCTTTATGTCTGGTCGCTGGCCCTGAATGTGTGAATTGCGCAGTATAGGAATAGTTGGATGCTGATTATAAGCTTTTCTTCTTTGTTGAAATGCATCATCTTATTCCAGGTTAATTTGAGTTTGCCCAAACAATGGCAGATGGAGGAGTATTTACAAACAGTAGCATTAAAGTGTGAAGGGCAAGAGTGTGTTTTGCTTTAAAACGCACACGTACGCATGGATCTCAGTCCAGCACTGTGAATTAATATTCAGACACTGTTCGTTCCCATGCCCTCTTGACTCATCCAGCTTTCTGCACTGATTCAGGTCATACATGCTGCAGAAGCCCCGTACAAAATAACAAATGTTGTGTATGTCCCTTCAGCCTGCTGAAAGTCAACATCTGAAACTTAAAAGTTAAACTCTTCTGGATATTAGTTTGTAGGTGATTTTGTGGTTTGTCCACCTACTGTATATGGCTAGCTGCCAGTGAATAATTTGGTGGGGGTAGAGTAAATATTATTGCTATTTCTTGCCATTTCAGCTGATATTTTCTCTGCATTTTTCTCTTCTTTTTTTGGAGAATAATGCCCATGGTGCACATGCTGACTGCGGTTGTTGACATATAATATATACATATTACATAATTTACAGTTCTCTGTTTTGTATTTTTAAAAATATATTTTTACAGGTGTTAGGAATTTTTTTTGTCACAGATATCATAAAGTTTTCTCTGGGTTACTTCATTGTTCCAGAGTAAAATGTGCAAAAATTGTATAAAATATGTGGTATTTTTAAAAAGAATTACTGATCTTTGCAAATATTAATAATAATTACTTTCATAATTTAATACAATTTACAATTTTATTAGTGCTTATTCAAAAGATTGTGACCAACTTTATATGTGTACTGGTTGTTTCAAAAATTTAATCTACGATTTCCAGTCAGTCAATTTTTAACTTTAAACCCTTGGCTTCAGAAAATATCAAAAAAAAAATTTTTTTTTTAGAAATGGATTGTTTATTTTATATATATATATATATATATAAAAGTATTCAAGTCAAGTAAACTGCTGGTTGCATTTTGAATGATTCAATACATAGACAAAAAAAGCGAAAACTTCAGAAACTCTCATGACATGAATCAGCCTTTAAGGGTCTCTGTTGATCTTTTTTTCAGGTTTTCTCTCAGCTTCTCACCATTATTTGTGTTTTGGCACAAGCTCTCAGTCTCCCACAGAGCTGCTGTGTCAGTGCTACATAAGGCCACATCAGAGTAGAGCACGTGGGACCTCCTCTATAACGATCCCCTCATCCGTAAACATCAGCGTCTCCCTCTCCCACACCTGCCTCCACCTGCTCTTCATCATAGCAGCGGTCCAATTTCCCGTCATTGTGCGTCAGCTGTCCCTGTAGCCCGCGCTCTCATCTCCATCCATCTCGGCCCACAGCCGACTCACACAGACACCCATCTTACACACTGTGCACGGGTATTGTGTAGTCCTTCTTACACACGTAGCATATAAAATGCATTTCTATTCAAGATGCTTAACATTATTTAGCCTAGTAGGACATATTCCTAGATTAAAATCCTTCATAATCAGTCAGTTTTTAGTTAAGTTTAGGCCCAAATTCTTGCAAACGGTTCCTGCGATGCAAGCCCAATTTCATGCGCTGTTGCATTCTGAAATAAGCCGCAAGTGTTACATTGTTATCATTGGCACAAGAGGTGCTCTTTTCGGTCAGCGTCTGATGTTGTTAGTTTACGGGTAACAGCAACAAAATGCATGTTACATATGTATTTGTGTACTGTATGTTTATAGTCTTAAAGCAATACGTCACCCAAAAACTTTATTTTTGTTTTGAATTCCAGGTAACCAAAACGTACAAGATCCAAAAGCTATAAAACATATGAAGTATTGTAAAAAGAGACAAAACTTAATATGATGAACAGATTTCATTTTGGCTTTTATTAACATAACACATAAACAAGACACATCACATAAAAAGTTCATTTGTGTTTTAAATATCAGCCGAAGTCTTTCCAAAGGTTTGAAAGGACTTAATGGTTGCATGAATGAGACAGAATTGTCATTTTTGGGTGAACTATTCCTTTAAGGATAGTGTCATGTAGAATAGAGAACGACTATAAATGTGTGAGAGAGAGAGAGTATATAAGCAGAAGTAACATTTAGTCCTCCATCACCCACCTTTTAAACTTTTCACACTCTCTTTCCTTCACTCATCACACACTCATCTCCTCCTGACCCCATCAGCTCTTCAGTCAGTTCAGAACATCACTCTCCCATTGAGAGAGACTTCCTTCATATTAAGGGTCACTGACCAGCGGCAGAGTGAGTGAAAATCAACTTTTCCTTCTCTCTACCTCTGTCTATGTGTCTTGCTGCTGTGGTCCACTGTGTATCTGGGGCTTGCTCTGATCTGTTCTCCTCTCCAAACTTCCTTTTAGACTGTTTTGCATACCACTTTCACCATTATCGCTTATCTCCTCTATAGATCCTCCATGTTACTACCTCGCCCCCATAAAGAAGCTGTTCGTGTGGACACCGAGCAGAGAGAGAGAGAGAGCCAGGATGTGAGATGGCTGCTTAATAATTCAGAGCTCTGTGAAAGGGCAGGAGTCTGCCGGTGAGCCAAACTGACATTCAGCCAGTTATTGAGCGCCGGCCGCTGGCAGCCGCGTGTGTCCAGCCGTTTCCCTCTGTGCGTCTGGGACATTAGAGCGGGAGATTGACCTGCCTTATTGTGTTAATCCAACTCTTACCTATAGACTCAGCAGCCCGTATCACACGGTACCAGTGGTGCTTCATGGGCTGCAGGTAACGCGGGCGTCTGAACGTGATCACTGCTTTTCTATTAGGACACTGTCTGGAGAGCCTGGGAGCGCTACACTCTGTTGGCTGGTTAACTCGTTTTTGTGTTGGCCGAGTTTGCACCTGGTATTAACGTCAGTTTAAGACAATCTGTTTGAAACAGGATGGCACTAAATCAAGACTTAACAATAAGGATTTTTTTTCTGCTGGCTCAGTAGTTTCGATTTCCACTTGCCCTGCCAACATTTTTACTAACAACACCTTCGATTAATGATCAATTTTTGCTACCAGTGCATTTTTTAATTTGCTAAAATGTTTATTTTGTTTAAATGTTTGAATGTTTGAAAAAGTACTGAACAAAAAAGCTTAAACATTTGCATTTTTAGATATCTTGTATTTTTAGATGTTTTAAACATTAAATGGAAAATTAAGATTAAAAAAAAAAAATATATATATATATATATATATATTAAAAATCAGATACAAAATCAGCAAATGTCATTTTGTTTTGTTTTGTTTTACTTTTTTCCAAGACATTATGTGTCTCAGTTGACCACTACTGATCAGATCACCCTTGACATATCTAAATACCAGGTGTACACTGCATGTCCCTCAGAGTCGGGTTGGCACAGCTCAAACCTTCTCTGTCTTCTCATGTTTTCTAAAGCAGCCCATGCAATCAATGCCAGGGACAGGCCTGTGTGATTGGGTCCAGACTGTGGGCCTTTTTTGATGCGCTGCCTCTAATTTGTGTGTGTGTGTGTGCAAGGATCAGATGACAGCAGGCTGTGAGCAAAGGCAGATCAATAGGACACAGTTCGGCCAGTTGGCAGACGGCTGCGTTTACGAGCGTGTGCACAGCCGGCCATTCGCCGGGTGTTATTTAAGAGTGCGCTGTAACGTTTCGACACATAACTTGCGCTGCTGCAGCTAATGACCAGAACTGTCGCATTTGTCCAGCTCTGATTACACATCAGAGGCCCAATTAGCTCTGGTGAAGTCTGACATTCTGATTTCCTCATCACTGAGAGAAATCCCAGACAGAGAAGACGGAAAAAGTGGTGGACCAGGAGAGAAAGGAAAAGGAATGTTGTGAGGGTAATGTTTTCCCCCTTTTTCCGTCGCAAATTCCAGTCTATTCACTGTCACATCGATCTACAGCCCATCGTACAAGCCCAGGCTCATCAACATACAAAGCAGTGCTCTGAATCCAATTTCTGTAATTGGCAATTTCATCGTGGAGATCTGTTTCATCAGTTCAGGAATTTGGCCCGTCCCGAGGGGGGGTGGCAGCTCCGTTTGACTGAGAGATCAGTGACCGCTCTGTTATATGGCTATAAGAATAATAAGGAGACATGTTTTGGCCTTATTTGACTGCAGAACGTTCTTGTAAGGTCTGATTTTATGATGTGACTACATAAACAGCTCTGAACACAAGAATGGAAAGAAGTGCACACCTCTGTCACTATAGCTTCTGATTTATGCCTCTAATTTCAGCTAATTTACTCCCATATTAGTGAAATCCTCTGTAGGTCTGCTTGTGTAATGTGAGGTGTTGTGTAGGTCTAATTTTAATTTGATGGAAGGCGATATGGAAGTGTAATCTGATTGGAAAATGTTGTGTAGGCCTGATTTCATTCTTTGAGGTGATGTGTAGGTCTAATTTGAAATCTGTAGGATTGATTCTGGATGAGATTTAAATGTATTTGTCCTTCTTTCTTTCTTTTTCTTATTTCATTTTAATATTTCCTTTTTTAATTAAATATTGTTAATCCTGCTATCATTTACGTTTCTTACAAAGATTGTTCTAGTTCTTTAGACTTAGTTTGCATGATAAAACCTTTTCTAAATAGTTGCATATTTAGTGTCATCCCCCTTAAAAATGCTGTTATATACAGTACAGATGGTTTTACATTTTTTTTCTTTATTTATTTTTGGAAATAGGTCACTGTGGTTGATTAGATTTTTTTTAAGTAAAAATGTAAGTAAACTAAACCTTTTAAGTCATTTTAATACTTAATATGTGTTATTAAATATTTGTAAGTATTTGTTTTGTTTTTGGAGTTTTGATATTTTCAGTAGCTAATTTTTGGTCAGTTTGTAAGGTAAACCCTCTCTAAACATTAAAGCATCTTCAACTTCATTCACTCTAAATTAGCACCACTGTTACATATTGGATTTTATTTTATTTTTGTATTTTTATTTATTTTATTTTTATTTTATTTTAATATTAGATATGGTTAAAAAAAGATCATAAAAAATATTTTTTCATTTATTTGATCATTACAATTTTTTTTTTTTTAATTATTATTATTATTACTAGGCATGCTTTTATTTATTTGTCATTTGCCTGAAACTGTACTGCTGAGAACATGGCATGAGGAAAGGAATTTGTCTGGGTGGTGCTTGTGTTTCTGCATGTGTATGTGTGTGTGTATATAGCTGCTGTAAGGCTATGATTTCATCAGGCAGAGATCAGAGATTCAAATGAGCATTGTAAATCACACACCATTAACGAGATGTCTTGTAAATTAGCAATGCAGGGTGTGTCAGAGCTGGAATGGGGAGGGGGTTTGCCACATGGGGACACATAAACTACCTCCACAGGGCTATTTACTGCCACCATAACCGTACTCAGAACCTGAGTCTGGCACACTGCCCTACGCCCAGAGAGCTTTGATGGCCTTTTTCACTGGTCCATCTCCATCTCTCGTTAGAAGGCCTGGGGGACCGTCTGTGATCTTTGCACCCTCACAAATGATGGAGGATGATAAAACAGAAGGCTTTGGGCCTTTGGTGTTACTCTCCAAGACCCATAACCAAGCTTGCACAGAATCTGTGCAGATTTGGAATGATCATCATTCACAAAGTCCTACATATCTTGCAGGTCCTATGCTTTTATCTTGCTGTTTAAGAAATAGTGCCATATTTAAATTCATTTTGCAGATCTGTGCTGAATTATTACTAAAAACCATTGGAGAAAAATCTATTTCTATTCTTCTTCTCCAACAGTTCTTTTTTTATGTGTCTTCATCTCGTTAATGATGATAAAGAGGAAGATGATGTCCTTAGTCAGTCGGGAATGTTTGGGTTATGAGTCCCGCCAGCTGCCATAACATCCAGAATTGTGTCAAGATAGCACCTGCCGCCTCTCAGTATGCGGTGTCTGGAAAACATTGACGCTTTGCGATGTTAATTGTATTGTGGCCAAATCGATAGCATGAATGGAACAATCAAACACGTGCCAGGTTTCTGTGTTGAGCGGCTGGTGGGGGAGCTGGGCCTATAAAAGAATCTTTCCGTCATTCTTTTGTGCGTCTTTGAATCTGTCGACACCTTACTTTCTGTTGTAATCGGGGGTATTGATCCCACAGACGACAATGGCTTAGCATCTCTGTGTGCATGTCTCAAATGTGTGTACATTCAGCTTCCAATAACAATGAGGCTGGGAGGCCAGGTATGAAGGGACGTGCTGTAGGAACTTTCTGAAAAGTCAGCTTGACTCATGAATATTAATTATGTGACATTCACCCAGTGAATCTAGCCAGGTTTGCTGAAAGGTCTTAAGATTGTTTTATGTGACTGTCTTCTTTTACACACACATATATATATATATATATATATATATGTGTGTGTGTGTGTGTAAAAGAAGACATATTATTAAAATATACAGTATATATATTTTTCTTTTTATACCAAGCAATTCCAAACCCTTGCAATATTATAAAAAAATATATTTTTTTATTCATGCAAAGCAAATCAAAACATCTAATCTATTATTTATTTAAAATACAGTTATTTTATAATGATCCTATTTAATCTTTTTTAAGATTAAAGGTTGGTTCATTAATAAATAAGTATCAGATTTTTTTCTTTAAACCTTTTCTATTTTTCTTATTTATTCATACCAAGCAAAACTTAAAACTTAACAAGTAAAATAGCATTATTTCTATTTATTTTTATTATGATTAAATTGTCGAGGAATGGTTATATTATTGTCATGTTCAGCTGGAGATGCCAGTCTGCTGATGAACATGACAATTATAATCATAATTATAACATTTAGAATGACTAAATATAATAACCATATTTTTGGAATTCACAAAAAAATGATAAATGCTTAATAAAACACTGGCGGATAATGACTGTAAAAGTTATATTTCCTAAAATGTGGGTTTACAAACATGCGTTGTACATGTGCATGTGAGTACACTACAAAAACGTTGGAGGCCTGCAGACATATACATTCCTATTTTTTGCCATGGCCCTTGAAGCCGAGCGTCTTTAATTCGGCGGGTTTTAAATATTGCATGACTTCCTGATGGCGATGGCAGTCGGAGGCTTGGCTGCTCTGGTATTAACCTGTCTGTATAAATCAGGAACCCTCCCAGGCCTGCTCTCTGCTTTCCCATCCTTCCATCAGCCCGCTCTTTCCTCCCGTCTCTCATTTGTCCATCTCAACTCTGGGCCGGTCTGATCAGGGGGCCCCTGTAATCCTGCGCCAGGGGCCCGAACATCAGCGCTAGGCAGGTGACAAATAGTTTTTTAATTGCCTGCACCAGAAAAAGCATTAGTCTAGTCCCCTTCCTTGGTAGGGGCGGGCGGGACGTGCGTGTAATAATAATAGCCGGGCCGATGCCTCCCTGCAGGCTATTTTTAGACTGGGTATTTTGAGGGCTTGGCCAGTGTATGTGTGTGTTTGTATGTGTGTGTGTGTGCGAGAGAGGGAGAAAAAAGAGTGTTTGGACAGGGGAAATGGAGGTGCGGCATTAGATCCTCCGTTCTGCGTGCCAACCAACACCCAGCACCGCTCTCCCAGCAGGCACATGCACACTCTTTCCTAAGCCTGCTTGAAATGAAAGGAAATACTGTGTGTGTGTTTGGTGTGCTGTAGAAGCCTGATGAAGCTGTCCAGTTTATGTAGCAAGCTGCACACTCCTGCTGCTTTGGCTTGGTTTGTGCTTAGTGTTGAGATATGGTATTGATTTTTTTTCTCCTTTATCCTCTCTGTCTCTCTCTCTTTCACTGTCCCTCTCGCTCTCTCTCATCAGTGCCCTTGCCATATCTATGTAAGATATTGGCTCAGCATTTGCTGAGCCACACACAGGAGCGTGTGTGTTCATAGGGCGACACTGACCCCATCCGTTCAGACGGAGAAGACTGAGGTGGGGTGGAGACACAGACATCTGTGAGAACACAGTCGTTACGTATGTTTAGCGTATGTGCTGTGCATATGGTTCTGCAAGCAGTCAAAAACGTATAAAAGAGCAGATTTACATCGTGAGAGCGCAGTTTGTGTGTGTGTTTTGGTGGTTTAGCAGCAGTGTGAATGTTTAGCCCGAAGCCTCTCCGTTTCTAGGACTAAATCTCAGCATGAGTTCGGCTTCACTGCAGTTCTGAGGATCCTCAGATCTGCTGTCCTCTTCCTACAAAACACTCTCTGGCTGGCTCTCTGACCCTTTTTAATACACATGCTCGCACACATGAAAACAGCAAACCAGCTACCTTCCTTTCAATTTTCTAGACTCCTCTCATGGACCTATAGACTCAGCCACTAGTCGTTTATTTTTTACTTTCATTTAAAATATAGTAAAGAGAAAGTTCTCCTGAAAAATGAAAGTTCGGTCATCAGTCACTCATCTTCTAAACCTGTGTGAGTCACATTCTTTTGCAAAACAGGTCTGAAAAATGTCTAGGGAAGAATGACATCCAGTGTTGTTTTGCGTTGTATGGACAAAAACATTCTTCCAAAATATCTTCTTTTGTGTTCTGCAGAAGAAAGAATGTCACACAGGTTAGGAACAGCAAATGTTGACAGTTTTCTGGTTTTGGGTGAAGTATCTTTTTATTATATTTAAAAAGAAAGGGAAACTAACCAGGGTTTAAAAAACAGCATAAAAGTATCACAACGTGGTTCATATGACTGGTGAGATATTTGTGAATACAACTGGTTTGTGTAAGGAACAGGCTAAAATTAATTCAGAAACCACCACAACCGGACTGTGTCTGCAAGTTCAAACTGAGAGTCTAATTCACCAACAAATCCTACCATTCTGTTTTTGTCATTCACTGATTTATGACTCAAAAGAATGACTAGTTCATAAAACAGACATCAGGCTTCTCTTTTGCACAATTTTAGTCTATTTCCCACTCTATCCTAAAGCACACAAGACTTCTTGTATAGTGTTTCTGCAACCCTTTTGAAGTTTGAAACCAGTACATACTTCTGTCATATCTGATGTGATTGCATTTCCATCAACAAACATGGCCATCTGCTTTCATGTCGCTGGTTAAAGCCGTGTCTCTAGCAGCCGGCCACAGAAAACACTTCCTGACCGTATCATTGCATAGAGGGCACTGACTCAACAGCCCTGCAGCAGTGTTGAGAAGACCTTTTAACCAGCCATTTACTCTCTTCTCTTCGGGGAGCAGCCTGTCCTTACACACACACGCACACATACCTTTTGTCATTCTGGCATTTGGCATATGATCAGAGTGTGTCTGAACACAAGACAATCTGTTATGGAGTTGTCACTTTTAGACTGTGTCCTTGAAAGCGTTCCAGGAATTGTCCGTGTGACCTTTGACTTCAGTGGACAGCGCTCATGTATGGCCAGCATCCAAGCCTGATCCAACCAGATGCGATACATGTTCGTTAAAACACTCGCATGCCTGTGCAAAGCGCTGATGACCCAGAAAGCTCTCATCATGGCCGATGAAGGGTTAAATCCGCCTCCGCCCTTCTCCTTTCCCTGCCCTGCCAGCTGTTCCTACTCCACACCTTACCTCTCTTTATCCACTGCTCCCTGCACTCCACAGTACCTCTCGGACCAGTAAATGAAGGCTCATTTGCAAGTTAGATAAATCCTTTGAATGTATTATGGATGTAAACAAATTAGCCCGTAGGCCCCAGACGATACCAAATGGAGCGGAGGTCTCTTCCTGTGGTTGTTTCCTGCACATGCTCAGTAGCTTGATTGATGCCTTTTCTACTGCCTTAATTATTTCAGTATGAACTGATTCTCTCCGTATGAGGCAGGTGCATTGTTAAAGTAGTGCTCTTTAATGCTACCTCTGTAACACTCCCTGCCGAGTCCTTCCTCTCCTCATCAATTCATAACAAGAGCACTCAGCCAATTAAAACGGACTGGAGAGGGGCGAGGGGAGCAGAGTCGTGCTTAACTTGTTCATCCTTAGCAATGTTTGTGGTCAAATTGAAGTTGTTGTTTCATTTTGTTTCTTTTATCACCATGTTACTTTATTAGCTAATTTACTGTTTCTCATTATGATTAGTGGTGCTTGTTAAGGCAACTACAGTCTACTAAGAGGCTTAATTATTTGTTTTTTTCTCATTTTAAAGTGATAGTTCATTTACTCGTGGTTCCAAATCTTAGTGACTTTCTTTTGTCTGTGAAAGATATGAAAATATATTTTGAAATATGTTTGTGATTTTGGTCCATACATTGTATGTCAGTGGGGTACAAAAAAAGTACAAGAAAAAAGTAATCTACCTGGTCTCATGGCATTAACATACCTTGATGCAATTTTTAGCAAGACACAAAATACGCACCAATAAGAACATATCACTGCAGTTTCCAAAAGAAATGAACACTAGAGGCAGTAAAACTGTTTTACAGACAGATTTACAGAGTTTCAATTAATAAAGCATAATTTTCTTATTACTTGAATATGATGTTATGACTTCAAAACAATATTAATATGATGGGATATTACCTGTATCAGTGTAATAAAACGTGCAAGGGTTCACATAATTTGTTTTAGCACCACTCAGTGGACATTTCTCTTTGAAACTGTGGCGAAACGTTCAGTAAGGTACGTAAAAATGTTGCACAAAAAGTGCACAGAGGAACATATTTTTATGAGACCAGGTTGAAAGTCATGCATGTTTGGATTAACTTGAGTCCCTTTTTAATTTTGGAGGCACTTCCACCTGAAAATGTGAGAAAAAATCTCATAGACTTACATTAGAAAAGGGGTTTGAGCCATTTCCAAGCACCAGCGCACCTTACAACTGCCCTTACAACCACTTAGAACACCTAAGCATCATGGTCACTCTAGCAAACAACAGTAAAAAATCAGTATTTTTTGTTTTGTGTGAATGCTTGCACACATGCACATCACACACTCTTTTAAATTGCTCTGTCTGTCTTTGGCGGGGCAGAGGTTAAGGAAGAGAAGAGTGGGTGAGGCATTGTTGAGATTGATTAAGATTCACTATTGATCACAGAGCGTGTGGGTGTGGGTGGGTGTATGGGGATCGGCAGAGCCCAGGGCCCATCTCTCTGAAGACTCCAGCTCTGTTCTCTATAGCAGGCTGGCTAGAGACCCCTCCGGGGGCCACATCAAAGAGTCCTGCTCCCCAGCCACCGTTGTCTTTTGAAGACAGCAGCGTTTGATGACATCACTTCCCCTATTATTTCACAGTTGGACAGTGTGGCTCATGTGGAGCACAATACCTCAATATGTGCAGAACGGTTGATGAAGAAAGAATCTATTGAATCTTTCAATCTCTGTTATCCAACACCACAATCAAAATTCACATTGAGTAATATGGAAATGTTGGGTTTCTATGTATCTGGGTTTTTGAATACTGCTCTGCATCCTAATGTATCTTCACACATGTCCGCTTGGATTTTAGTGTGTTTCTACTGTATACAAACTTTGCTATAAGACTGACAAGGCACCCATCCATATGATGAACAAAATGATGGATAGATGGAGGAGAAAGTGTTGTAACACTGAAAAATGACACCTATTGCTTTTAAGGTGGATTCTTTATACTGTATCTGCAGTAAGCCATCAACTAACAGGCTGCAGGCTGATGAATACTGACAGGCCAGTGTTTGTTGCCTTTTAGGACACCTGAACCAGTGTTGTTCTCCACATCTGCTTTACACCTGTGGTGACCTCATGCAGACCTCGAGGCCTGAAGCTACTGATCGCAGAGAGGTCAAACATATGGTCAAGCATGTTAAACACCCTCACGCTGGCCACACTCTCCCAGCTTGAGTCACATTCAAGCGACTCTTTCCTGATAAGGCACAGTGTTTAAAGAGATTTTCATTTCACCCAGAAATTAGAATTCTGTTATTATTTAGTAATATGCATATCATTCCAAAAACCTACTCAAAAAACTAAAAATTATATTCTTAGGCCTTACTTTGCTACAGTATTTTCCATACATCTTTTATTTTAAAAATCGCAAGAATCACTTTAAAATTAATATGATAGCTTAGTGGTAGAACCAGGAATAGATGAAAATTTAAGTGATTATTTATTAAAAATCTTCTAAAAATATAAACTGTAGACCTGGCAGAATAAAATCAATGAATTGAACTCATAAACAAATCAGACTGATTCAAATTGTGAACCAGATCAACTGGCTCGTTGAAAAGAACCAGTTCAAAAATAATGATTTATTTACTGATCCAGTTAAGTGATTCAATGATATGTTCACAGAGTACAGCTATTCTAAGAAATTTATTCAGAAGATTACACTAACATATTTACTGAATAATGTGAACAAGTAATGCAATCAGTTTGTTTTTACATATATTTAGATAAAGAAATACCATATGAGTGTGCTTTAGTAAAACCTGACAGTAGTTTTTAACAATAAAAGAGGGTTTGTGCTGGTTCAAGCTGTTAGTAAATCTGGCCCTTAAAGCACAAACCATCTATATATCATGTTGATGGTACTTTTTTAAGAAATATAGAGCAAAAGTCTTTTATGATTTAGAATTTTTTTATCGTCTCATTTTAATTCCATAGTTCCATTAATATTAAATAATGACAGAATTAGCATTTTTAAGTTAACACATTTTTTATTTGACCTGGCCATAATGAATATATATATATATATATATATATATGTATATATATTCTTTTTATTTTCTGTCACACTCTCCTCTTTCTCCATGTTTCTCTGCGACTCTCCTTTGCACTCTCTCTCTTTGCTTTTGTCTTTACCCACATCCCTCTCTCAGCTTCAGGGCTTTTCTGGCTTGGTATTTGCTTTAACCCCGAATCAATCTGTTTTGAGCAGAACTCATAAACTTTTCATAAGCTCAACCCTTACACCCATGTGAGCGAGCTCGTCAAGACTCCTCTGCCTGTCCTGCTGCTTGTTTGATATTCGGCGTACTTAAGCGCGGTGCCGGACCCCACGCCGGGCCCCGTTCAGTCGCTCCACGTGTCTCTTCTCTACCGCTCGGCGAGTCGCTCCTGTCTCCGCATCGATCCCAGCTGCCGTACATCATCAGAGCGTGAGCGCTATCTAGCCGCATCATGTTTAATTTATGTAGTGGAATGTCCGCTCAGTTAGATACCCTCAACTGTTTGGAGACGTGCCGTGCCTAACCGCTTAATGTAGTCGCTGCAATTTGTGCTGTGTTTGCCTGATTAGCGCTGAGTGACGTTTGTCCACACCCCCCTCGCTGAGGGAGGGACGCAGCCGATGGATTTTGTGTTTGCTCACCAGAATGGCATCGACGTTCACAGTGATGTGTTTTGCTGTGACACCTTCCCCGCGTGTTGGTCAACAGACTTAATAAGCACAGGACAGACTTGCTCTACTCTATCTCTATCATTCCCTCTCTCACCCTTGCTCTCGCACACACTTTAACCGAACAGCAGGTCAAACTTTTAAAACGTGTGCATCGCTAACAGGCTTACTCAGGCAGAAGTGCCATCTCAGCACCTGTGCCTTAATGATTAATACCATATTGATGATCTCAATTAATTTCCTATTACGCGGCAGCAGGTCTGCGCTGCTCGGTTTCTGTCACGGCCCAGAGTTTGGACCGGGGGAGATCTCAGAGGGCAGCTGGCTCCCATTGATAGTGGGAGATTTCAGGTTGCTTGCACACTGGGGAGAGTATTTCCTGCGTAATGGTGACTGACCTTCACTGCATACTTGTCATCCAGTAAGGAGCAAGAGCTTTTCCTTAAAGGCAACATTAAAAGACATTTGCAATGCATATACTTAGAGGTCGACCGATATTGAATTTTACCGATACCGATAGCTGGGTTGGTCCGTACTTGCCGATAACCGATTAATTAA
>JAUMHE010000039.1:1605679-1618992 GCA_032359235.1 Enteromius mattozi | reverse complement strand
CCTTGATGAGCATAAGAAACATCTTTAAAAACCATTAAATATCTTACTGATCCCAAATTTTTGAACGGTAGTGTATATTTTTTTATTATTTACTGACTATAAATATTAAAAATATATAAATGTGTATACAGTATATATATATATATATATATATATATATATATAATTTAAATATAAATAATAAAATAGTCAAAGATTCTCATCTGAGTTAGTTTCTACTATGAAACATAAAAGGTGACTGAAGAGAATCCTGGCCACTCTTTCCAATAAAAAAAAGAAAGTGAATGTAAAGTAGATGTGACTAAGACGCTCCATAAAGGTATTATCTAAGTAGAACAAATGATTATATGGACTATTTTCTTATAGCTTTGTGTGACAAACAGACCAAAATGTAAGTCAACTTGTTCCTCTCATAAAGCTATTATATAAAATAGTGAATAGTGAATAGTGAATAGTGAAATAGTGAATTTCTCAGTCTACCAAACTGCCTGTTTGTTTACATATGTGATGCTTTATGGTAACATAGATGTCATTCTGCGAAATTCACCTAATAACACAGGGTCATCTAACCACTATTTTTTCTAAATCAGATCACCAGGGTGAGGAAAACCCCTTTTTTACGTAAATAAATGACAAAAGACTTGAAAGCACCCCAGTCCTTTGTGGTCAGTGACATCAAAAGCTTGTTTTGCAGGAAGGTGACCTAAACTTTAATAATTCAACAAGTGCATTTAGAAACTAAAAAGAAAAGAGACTTAAAATAACAGGCCAGTTTCAGTTCTGTTCAAGGAATCATTGTAAGTGAAAATTATGTATTACATTTGACAATGTCGCAATGACATTGAGGATATATAAGATGATTTTCCTGGTGTTAACATTTGAGTGGCCTTTTTCCTAATAGAATGACATGAGTGTGAGTAAATCATGACAGAACTTCCCTTTAACTAACATTGCCGATACTGGCTATTATTTGAAAGCACATTTTATGAACTTCCTAGAAGTGCATTAGTCTAGTGTTTAGGTGCCTCTTGAAACTGCTGATCATTTCACCTGTAACAGCATGTCTCCAGGCTCAATCCTGCCGTCTGCCGCCACCGCTCCACCTTTCATAATAGAGCCAATATAGATGCCTCCGTCTCCTCTGTCATTACTCTGACCCACTATACTGATACCCAAGAAGTTGTACTTCTCTGTGAGGAAGAGAGATAAGGCTGTGAACTTCCAATGGCATGTTCTATATCTATATTTAGACCACACTGTGCACACTACACCTTGAAATACAGGAGGTTTAGTTTATTCAGCAGGTGGGGTGAAAAGATAAGAGATAAGAGGGAGGAGGCATAGGGATGGATGATGGGAAAAAGAACAAGGTGAACTAGTGAGTAAGTTCTTACCCATATTAAGAGTGACAGTGATAATGTTGAGGCTCATTGTGGAGTCTGTAATACTACTGAAGGACGAGGACTGTCAAAAGAAAACATATGAAAGATTAGTACAGATCAAACACAAACATGTAGAGATGTGTATTTTTTCCACATTCTCACCCTATCCATTTTGGTGACTTTCTGTCTCCGTCGTCGGCGTTTGTGTCTGCGCATGAGGTGTGATGAAGAGCTCTGCCCGGTTGAACTGCTAAGTCTGTGGGATCAGAAAAAATGAGAGGTCACAGCAGAGATCAACACAACACTAAGAAAGCAGCATGTTGTTATTAAACTTTTAAGTGCACTACTTCCCATGGTCAAATCAAGTTAGGCTCTTAATAAAACTAGTGTTAGTATTTATTTTGACATTATAACTGTTTTATTCTGACTGACACTGAAGCATTCACACACAAAAGATCTAAAAGGGTTATACAAAGTACAATAATTTATGAAATATTACTGCTAAGTGTGTCATCCTCAGTTTAAGACCTGACTGACCTATACTACTAGAATACTGCACTCTGGTATGGAGTTATGGGTAATCTTAATCTTGGTTTTAAAGCATATGGCAACAATGAATTTGTAGCAAAAATGCACTATAAAAGAACTCCATATTACCTAATTCACTATTTTATATAATAGTTTTATGTCAGGAAGAAGTTGCTATTGACTTACTTTTTGGTTTTTGTTTGTCACAACATATATTGTTGTCATAACTGTTACAGCTTGATTTTAGAGATTTATTTTATTTCATAAAAGAGATTATTAGATTGCTTTACGATTATCTAGTTCATATTTAATAACACCTTATTATGTAATCTTTAGAAAAAACAAAAAAAATAATATTTTTTAATACAGTACATTAGTAATACCTAAAATAATGATTTTAGATTTTATTTATTCATTCAGTTTTACTAGGACAAAATAGAAGCACATTTTAATATTAATCATTAATGCCTGAACTATGCAAATTAAATATGATTAAATAATTCAAGTTAACCAATAAACCATAATTCATATTTAATTATTTGGTCAGCTTCACAAATAAATTAGAGTAAAAAGTTGTCATGTCAGTGGGCAAATAAGTATAGTCATTGATTGACAGGAAATTAATCCTGCACTCTGAGCCAAACAAACTGACATTTTATTTATTGTTTCAAGGAACTGAAACACTGAGTAATGTCTGACCTGCTTGCATCCTCATCCTCCTCGCTGTCGATAAAAGAGCTGGATTCCAGCTCACTGCTCATCACTGATGCACTGTCATAACCAACAGCTGAGTCACGATTCACCCGCTCTGATTTCGAGTGACCGTTCACACGAGGGACTGAGACAAAACAAAAAGTCATTGTTTAAAAGCTGAGGGGAAAAAAACACTTCAAAGAAGAAATACAGCACATAATTCTGGGATAATAGCATAATAGCACTGAATGACAAAATAGCACTGAATAACAAATCTGATTAACAGTGTTTTCTTGATAATTGACTTTGTTTAAAAGGAATTGAACCCTGGTTCATTTTAAAAGTTTCAAGTGTCACTCAAGTGTCCAGTCATAATACTCAAATGGGCTTTATGCTGAAGAACAGAAGGTTTATGAAGTTATTTGCTACTAGAAACCATCACATCAGTCAAAAAACATGCTGGGGTATACATACAGAGACAAGGACGAATCTGCGTCTCGGGGTGGCATCGAATGCGCTGAAACGGTCTGACCAAACGATAAGAGCACTGTGGCCCCCGAGAGCGACCGAAACATTCCAGTACTGCAGGAGTGCCCATTTCAGGCCACTCATTCCCACAAATCAATCACAGCTATTTTAGCCAACCATATTTGGCTCTTCACACAAAAAGGAAGCTATATCATTCCTCTGCCATGTGTGAGTTCACAGGACAACGCTATCACTTCAACGATCAAGTGTACAAGCACAGGCCTGAGGCGAAATGAGCTGCACGCCTGCAGCCTATCAGCAGCCCTCTTTTTCAGAAAGGATTGTCCACAGGTGGGTAATGCATTTATAGCCTCTCCAGAGTCCCCTCACTTTAATATGTGTTAGAGGTCAGGAAAGAGAGAGATAACAGAAGATGAAGAAGGATGTAGACACCAAAACAAATCTCTGGAAATGTTCCCTCTATATCTGACTTCAGGAGACGACCTTATGCCTGTGAAGTGCAATATTTATGTAAGTATATATAAAACAGTATATTTAAAAAAATTAAAATCAAAACATGCTATAAAAAGACTAAAATGCTTTTTTATAAAAGGCGTAAATCCTTTATATTTGTTGAACTATTTAAATACAAAAGTGGATGAAATTATAATGTATGTGTGTGTGTGTGTGTGTGTGTGTATGACATAATATAAAGAATTATAATTTATATATGTGTGTGTGTGTAGTTCATACATGTGCTATTAATATAATTCTAAAAATTTAAATTACTATTTAATTTAGAAAATGTTAATTTAATTGAGAAATAATAATAATAACAATAATGACAATAACAATAATTGTATGTGAGCTGAAATAATCTTATATTCATTCTTTATACTATATGTATTATTTAAGGTTTTTTTACCATATATATATATATATATATATGGCCAAGAGATGTATATATATTTATACAACTCTTTTTTTTATCTATAACTTTTAAGAATGTATTTTACTTTTTTAGAAATTCATTCCAACTATGAATAAAAACATCAACATAGAGATTTTAACAACACAACTAATTTTTTTTCTTTGTATACCACGCTAGTTCAAAATTAATTTGAATTTGATGATAAAATCATCCAATTCATTTTAAACTTAAATATCTACACAAAATACCCTTGTTATCAGAGAGATGCATTTGTCTTACCTCCGCTGCCGCACAGTTTTCATTACAGTGCTGCACCTCTCATTAGCTTGCAACATTTCAAGGGCTCAATGAAATGTAACCTCCTTCATGCGAGAACTCGACTGTCTATCAAATATGCCCCCGCATCAGTTTCCACTTTAACGGCGCAGGAGTATGTAAGACAATGAACAAGCCCTGAGCGAGGGTGCAGTCTATGCTGCTCACATATAAGCCTCTGGGCACTGCTGCCACTGATAACTAATGACTTTAACGGTAAAGCTGTGCACAAAGAAGAACTGTCATTTTGTTGTGCACCGCGATGAATTCACAAAATCTCGCTTAACTTAAAGACGAGCCAAACCCAAAACAAATCAACACCTGCATGTACGCCAAACAGAAAAATGGAAACTGAATATCGGTGGCTCAGCATGGGTAACAGATAAGTGCCTGAGGCTAGAAAAGAGATCTCCTCTTTCACTCCTTCTGCCCACAGGGCACACACCTGTCCTTAATAAGCAAAAACATATTTTTCATCCAATCACACCCAGCAGAGGTCAGCACTGGGACAACCTCAACAAATCACCCCGTGACTCTGCAGGAACGACAGACAGTGAGTGCAAAAGCCATCTGAATTTTGCTTTTGTTGCTATTGTAATGGAAAGGGTATATAGTATTACTACAATTTAAAATAGCAGTTCTTTATGCATTTTGAGATATTATTCCTGTGGTATTAAAGCTGAATTGTATCCAGTATAGTCCTTTAACTGACTGAATGCTCTATCATGATATCCAGGCTTAACAGCTCTACTATCCATGACTATTTCTGGAGAAGAAAAGGGGAGCTGACCTGACACATTTTTCACACGCTCTACATCCAAAACCTCCAGAGACCCACCGCACAGCTACACAACTTCTCCAGACATGCACACTCTAAATGAACAGATGCTTTACTTCAAAGACAGATTCAAAAACCCAAGTACAGTGTGGATCACAACCATTAAAGCATCAAGTGTTGGGAACAACTAACTGAAGGTACTGACACTACAGAAGCATCCATTGAGTCTGATGAGACAGTCAGAAACACAGAGGTTCAACGAATATCCTTAAATCATCATCAGTATCTTCAGCAAGCATGCACACACAAACACCTCCATCTGTCTCTTGCGTCTGAGGGTGTTGCTGCTAATGAAGCTGCACTAATTAATGCAGTTGGCATTAATGAGGTGCAAACAGCAGGAGAAATAGAGAGGAAGAGCATGAAATGATTCCATTGGACAGAACTGGAGAAACAGCGGGGCTTCCACAAATACATCAGATAGTATGAGAAGGAAGCAATCCTGTGCTTTTCTGTAGAGTAAGAGGCTGAGGAAATGGAACGTTGATGAGCATTTTCAGCAATGTAGACATTCTAGACAGTTGGGACTTTCTCGATTACCTTAAAATCTATTGACAACGCACACCTTTAAGCTTTTCTCATTGGAGGCAAAGGAACCTATATAGAGCCAAGAACATTCTTTGATGATGAGAGAATGTTTTTCCCTGCAAAAGGAAGCTTTTATATTTCCAAGAAACCTCTCTTTACCCAGAGCTCAAGTCAGCATGCACACCAACAAAAATAAACTTCTGTACTGTTTAAAACAAGCAAACAATAACGGAATGGGGACGTGCCGGGAAAAAATCAACTACATCCTGCAAAACCCTGCAACAAATTTTAGAGCTTTGAATGTGAGGACGTTAAAGGGGTACTAGAGGAAAATTATGTCATTATTTATTCACTTTTTGGGAAAACTTTTGTGTCACACACTACAAAGGTTTTTATAAGAACAAGATTTTATTCAGCGATGAATCATTAAACTGATCAAAAGGGACAGTAAATACATAAAAAGCTACACTAGATTTCTATTTCAAATAAATGCTGTTCTTTTGAAATATTTATTCAAAGAATTCTGAAAAAAAAAAAAGATCACATTACAAATCGCATCACAAAATCTGTCTGCTTTTAACACTGGTCAGAAATGTTTCTTGAGCACCAAACCAATTAAAACAATAATTTTGAATGATTTCTGAAGTGCCATGTGACACTGATATATATTTAATAATAATAATAAAAAAAAGTTTAATAATAATTTTTTTTTTACTGTTTTTTAAAGAAACGCAGCCTTGATCATAAGATACTTTCAAAACATTTTGAATGGTGGTTCAGGTGTGAAGAAATAAAATAAGTACAGAACTCACTCTACATTAAATATATAATATTTTTTTAAATACATTTATTTCTTGGTGTTTTTTAATGTTATGAGTATGCTGTTTTAGCCTTTCCCCACATCTGATTCATCTCTGTATTAACAAAATACACATTTCCATGCAAACTCTTTCTTCTTTTGTTGAGTCAAGTTGTGTCGACCCTGTTGCCATTATACTTTCCCTTCTAAATGAATTATTTAATTAGTGCTGTAAAACAATTAATCAAAATTAAATTAATGGTTTGACAGCACTAGATTTCAAATAAATGCCCAATTCCATAAAGAAAGCTAAATGCCATCACCCTTTTAGGAATGTGTTTTCTTTAAGAAGTGAATCACCTTTTTAAACATAATTACCAATTGTTACCTTAGCAGTAGATGTTTTTAAAAGCTTAAAAACATAAAAGCTGTTTTTCTGTCTCACATGTCTGTGCTTGGAATATTTCATTCTCCTGCCAGACACCCATTGCCTGGGGAAAACACCTTGGGCATGAACCCCCTTTTACAAATAATGTCATATGTATCATATGTTTCCTGATCCCGGGCACATGATATGTGATGTGTGTATAGTGTGAGAACAGGTCTGATTAGTGGAGTATTGTTCAAACTCAAAGTCACTCACTTTCTCGTGCCCTCCTGTGAGCTCGCTCCCTCTCCCGCTCTCTCCGCTGGCTCTGGAGAGACTCCGTCCCCGTCTCTGTGTCCAATCCATCCCGACTGCTCACCGCATTGGCACTAACACACACACACACACAAAAAGACAGAGGTCTTTATTATATAGTCTGGGAACCATCTCTATCATGCTGAGTCATAATACACTGGGCAACAAAAGTAAAGAAATTGTTCTGGGAAATCAGCTGAAATGATGATTACCTACGTTCAATTTCATCGCCAACAGATATTTCATTGTTTAGGAGTACATGATTTACAGTCGAGCATTTTCAGCAGCTGTCACTAGCTATTCAAAGCTGAGAATGTGTGAGTAAAAGTGTTTAGGACCAGCTGAGATGAACTGCAGCCCAGGGGTTTCAAATCCTGCAGGGCTGCGGTTGGGCCCCAGAAGACCAGGTTAGGGGTAAATGGGGCCGCGATGCAGTGTGGGAATGCATAAGTGTATACGGATATGCCAAAGGCTAGTTATTCTAGCAGAGTGGTTAGAATGCTTGGGGCAGAAAAGAAACATGAGGCTGGTGAGAATGGTTCACTGTGACACATGCAAAGATGCTCACACATGATAACACATGAGAAAACAGAAGTGATTTTCACATGGGTTCACTGGATGAAAGAAACAGCTAAAAACAGATAGTATAAAGACTGTAAGACTGAGAATGTATACATGTATTTTAGCACAAAAACATGCCTTCATGATTGGTTCAATAAATACATATAAATATACATGACTGCCACGCTATTACTACAGTACTTACATAAAAGAGGCAGTACATATTTAGTTGAGACTCTGTTGGAATATTATTACTGTTAATAGCTATCCGTAATTCTTTTAATAAACTTACCACTACAACAACGCAAATAGTGCTTTCAAACTGTCTGCTTCAAAGTGATTTTTATTTTATTTTAATTTCATATGCCTTCAAAAGGGTTTACACAGATATACACCTATTTAAGAACATACAATAAAGTTATATAGTTAATTATGTTATAAGGCTTGTGAATATCCATTGAGCTCTGCAAAAAATCCATTTAAACTGGCTCATGGGTAAGAAAGTTGAAAAACCTTTGTAATTTTTATAATATTTAGGGGAAAATATCTTAAACAAAACAAGCAGATAGTGCTTGAGTGATTTCAAGCCAGAAAATTGTATCTTTCCAAAGTTTATTTGCATTCACTTACCAAAAACAAAAGTCCCACCCCTCAAGCACGATTAGCTCAAACACAACACAGCGTGCTAATGTCTCTCTCTGCTGGATAGAGCCTGTTACTTCAACTTTATAAATATACACACTCATGTGTGACCCTGGAGCACAAAACCAGGCTTATGTCGCTGGGGTATATATGTAGCATTAGCCAAAAATTCATTGTATGGGTCAAGATTATCTTCCTTTTATGCCAAAAAATGCCATGACTAGGTAATTAAGTAAAAGATCATGTAAGGATCATGTTCCATGAAGATTTCCTACCATAAATATATCAAAACTTTTTGATTAGTAATATTCTTTCATAAGAACTTCATTTGGACAACTTTAAAGGCTATTATTTTGAGTTTTTTGCACCCTCAGTTCCCAGGTATTCAAATAGTTGTATCTCAGCCGAAACCAATATCCTAACAAACCATACTTCAATGGAAAGCTTATTTATTCAGTTTTGAATTATTTCCATGATATATAAATCTCAATTTTAAAAAAATCTTGAAAACTTATGACTGGGTTTGTAGTCCAGAGTCACATATATTACATAAACTAAAACTTTTATTTTGGATGTTATTAATCCCAATTAATTGTTTGACAGCACTAAATATTTACATTTAGTCATTTACCAGATGCTTTTATCCAAATGAATTAGGTCAGCAAAATAAAAATGTTTTTGGAATTTTAAAACATGAGAGAAATCACTATTTGTTTTGTTGCTGTTTTTTTAAATACAACTGATTAAGCAATTAAAATATAGCAAAATTTATATTTCCCTGATTTACAATCGCTTACAAATAACGTCCCCTAAATTCTGAAATTAGTGTACAATACATTTTTATCATACAATGGCATTAAATACCAACTGATGCATTTATTGCACATTTCTTGTACTGTGTGAGTATATGTTGTATTGAAGAGGGGCAGCAGGCAGACGGGCAGTTCAGTCCTGGGGGAGATCGAGGCAGCTGTGTCACCCTGCAGAGCCCGCGGGGCAACAGAGACGGGTGCTTTTAATGTCCACTAATCCGGATTAGCTGCTCAAGGGACAGCCGAAAACATACTCTCCTCAACCTACCAAATGAATCCAGCAGGACCAATAAATAATGCACAGCACAAAGAGAGCAGGCAGAGGATAACATTTGGTTACTTTCTAATGCTTACAGTGAAGCTTTTGTAATGGTAATGAGGGAGATTTCTTGTGGGAGAAACATTCATATTAATTTCAAGCAAAATTGGCAGGTAGTCGGAGAGACACTGGGGAAAGGACTGACGGTAGAAAGGATGCGTTCTGTGCTTCACCTTCACATGGTCTAGCACTAGGTGGCACTAGACACTTTAGAAAACAAGTGGGGAGAATTCTTCAGTGAGGTGAGAAGGTTACCACAAGAAAAAAAAAAGTCTAAAAGTTAAACATGAGATAAAGAAATCGAAGGACTTGCACAAAAGTGAACAAGTGCAAAAGATGCACAAAGAAAGGCTGTTGTAAAATTTCCCTGAAGCTTGTTGATCTAAATTTAGCCTTCAACTTCAATATGAACAAAGAGAATATTTAATCTGTGTGTTTGCGGTAGAGGCACAACATAACCAATATGCAGCAGTGCACAGCTTTCTTTACAGCCAAAGCAATGTGAAAGTGTTTTTTAGCTGTTTTTGTGGTAAAGCTGCAGTTCATGGGTTTATTTTCACTGGTTCACAAGAATGATTCGTTCATGAATCCAGCATGACTGTCAGTAAAATAAAAATTGATGTTACGAAATCTATAAATTGGTATTTGCCCATGAACAAAGAATATGAATTATTGTGTGGGCAGCTGCTGTATGAGTGGAGGAAGGCAAAACTAAATGACTGTTAAAGACCTAACCACATGAATGCTGGCAAATCAAACAAACACGCTGAACTTTGTAAAGCAAACATGTGTTCTATTAAAATGCAGCTCAAGAGACACGCGCTGGAATTGGACTGTGATTCACACATGTGGCTCCCAGAAGAACAAGAATGATATTTTCCCTCCAGCTGGATAACAGACATCTGCTACTGCTGTGACTGTGGTCAGGAACTCAGAACAAATCAAATCAAATCAGTGGTTTTGTACTGCTTGTCAAAAGTGTATGTGTGTGTGTATGTGTTTTCTGTCAATTCATGCAGGCATTTGCAGATGCAACTCATATAATAAATACATTTCTTCTATTTTGAACATTTCAGATTTTGTTTGTTTGTAGGCCTTAAAAGGTGCAATAAAAAGACCCAATTAAAAAGCTGAGAACACAGAACACAGTGATATGCATATGAATTATGTATAAAATTCATAATTTACTATATTTTGACAAAACGTAGTTTACCTTGAAAGAAAATTCTACAGTTCAAAAGTTTAGGGTTGCTAAGATTTATTTAGTTGATAACATTTTTTAAAATGTTTTTCTCATGTGGAGAGGACAAGTTATGTTGCTTTCTTATGGACAAATAAAGAAGTTCATAAGTCTGTCTGGAATGACATGAACAAACAAACAAAAAAAACCTGAGACAGACTAAATCCAAAAGATATGTAGCAACGTCTAAAGTACTGTTAAACGTTTTAGGCACTGGTGTAAAAATGCTATAAAATGAGAGTGATGCCCAAAATAATGTCATAAATACATTTAGTGTGACTATCCTTTGCATTTAAAGCAGCTTTGCCTTTGGTGCACTTGCACATTGTTTTTCAGGCACCTTTGCTCTTGAAGCATCTTGGAGACGTTGCTTGAAGATGTATTAATCACCCCACAATGACCAATGACCACACTTTTGAATGATAGTGTATGTTTGAAAACTTTTAAGATGTGTACATGGGTGCCTATTCAAAGGGTTTTGTAATCCGGTGACTTAAATTTATACATTACATTATCTTTATTTTTCATACATCCAGTTATAATGGAATAAGTATCCTTCACTGACTTTACTGGTTTACAACGGGCCTAAAAATTGGGTATTAAATGTCAAACAAATTATTTGCATGGCATTACTCACTGGAAAGAGGGGGGTCTGGAATCTCCAATCCCTCCAGTTCGCTCCAAGGGTGGAGGCAGCTCTTTGTGGCTCTCTGTGCACTGAGATCCCCCATCCGAGTGTGTGCCCTCAGCCAACACCAACTAAAGCCAAACACACACACACATACAATTACCCACAAAAGCTTCAGGAAGAAACTCTCCAGACTAACTACTAGCCCTGCATAAATAAGTAGACCAGCAGAAGGAAGAGAAGAGAGTGCATTTGTTTAAGCAGACAGGACTGTGAAACATGGACCCTTTAAGGCAAGTCAGTTCATTTGGCAGGCTTCTCGAAAAAGGCCCTGGGCCGCTATTTCAACATATTTCAAATCAGCAATAAAATATGACCACAATGGTGTCATTAGTGATGGATACTTTGCTCAGATCACATACAAAAAAACTCCAGTTGCAATAGAATAGCAAATATTTCTATAAGCATTCCGACTCCTCTATCAAAGACAAAAAAAGAGCCTTATGATGTGGTAAAGTGCTTTCATGATCCAAATAATAGGCGGTAGATGTGGATACCTGAAGATATACTCCTATAAACACTGTTGTTCATATTCTCTGCACAAACCAATGTTAAAAACTTGAAGTACGATAGAAAGCCAATGCATGTTAAAGCAATGAGCATGTTATGGTATACTGAAGGTCTCCGTGTTTGGACAGCAAGCAGTGAAGCACATATTTTAGCGCAGCACAGCTCAATGTCATGTATCTCAGCATGTCTGTGCAGCTCTCTGCAGCTGGAAGCCCGCTGTAGTCCACTAACCTGTATTTTGCACCTCACATCGACTCACTATGGGTATAACACCTGCTTGTAGGAGTGCAGATGTGTATTTTTGAGGCAATTATCAGATTATTATGCTTTACTTTTGCTGTAAATATTTAAACAGTCCAGTATTTGTATGAAGTTAACTCATACAAATAAGGTCAAAGAGTTTAATTCAGATTGCCATCCATTTCTTTTAGTAATGTGACATGAAACAGGACATATTCAACGACAAAAATGACAGAGCAGACTTGATTTTTTCCATTGGGTAGTAATTAGATCTTAAAAAGTATTTTATACTAAAATTTGTTAAATAATTACAAGGCTTTGGTGTCATCACACAAAATGGTTAGTTTCAGAGGCAGAGCAAGTTTCAAATTTTACTCAATTATAAGTATAAACATCATCTGTATAAACAACATGCACTGTTTACAGTAAAACCAGGAGTGTGTATTAACTGGTTTAAGATGGTCTCCCAGCTTAACCAAGCTGGTATTTATTTATTAACCTGGTTGGCCTGAATGTTTTTGATTCAATAGAAAGAGATGGTTCATAAGAGTCACTCAGGAATCAGACTACACTGGTCACTTATACAGGAATCAGAATACACTGATTGTACTTTATTGGTTTATTCACTAAAATTCAAAGTCCAATAGAGTCTTGTTCAAGAATCGGACTACATTGTTTGTTTTACTAAAATGAACCAGTTTATAAAATATGTTTGTTCAATAATCAGTTTACACTAGTTGTGCTTCATTGGTTTATTCAAATAAAAGAACTTGTTCAGAAGAGTCACTTCTTCATATTCGGACTACACTGGTAGCGCTTGCATTTGTTTGTTTTACTAAAAAGAGATAGTTCATAATTGTCATTTGTTCAGGAATCAGACTACACTGGTCACATATTTGCTTGATTCACTAAAAAGAACCGGTTCGTAAGAATCATTTATTCAGGAATTTATTCTCTGCCTGCATCCCAGTGTGCATACTATCCATCCTATCTGCCCTAAAAAGTACTGAAGATGACTAATATCACATAGAATTTAGGATGGATAGATGCAGACTCTGTGCTTGTTCCTCTAAAACCAGCCAACAGACTGGCCTGAGAGACCATCAAATAAGCTTAGGCTGTTTTAAGCTTGGTTTT